>JBAMBR010002358.1:0-26824 GCA_037044475.1 Zaprionus obscuricornis | reverse complement strand
ATGACCGGCGCCTACTTTGTGTTCGGTTAACTGTTGACTTTCAGTGCTCTTTGGGTGTAGCGATCTGCCCGCTTGATTGATGCATACTATAGCGATGAGATAACAATTCCAAAAAAAAAAATTGGCTACGTCAACTTTCTTTTTAAAAGGCGATCAGAGTGAGAAGAGAGAGAGACGAGGAAAGCGGAAGTAGGGCGGGCTGCTGCTACTGCTGGACCCTAAAATAACAAATTTCACTTTATGGGGAGGGCAAAAAAAAATGAATATGCGAAAAATTGCATAAGCACAAAGCAAAGCCAGACGACAGACAGTGAAAAGAGAGCAGCGTGTGGAGCGGGCGGGGGGATAATGAGAGCAGACATGAGCTTTCAAGTGTACCGCGCGCGCTCTCTCTCTCTCATAAGCTCTTTATCTTACAAGTTAGCCTCTCCTTTTGGCACTAAACCTGATTTTGCAATGCTTGAGACGGACGAACAGACAGACAGACAGACGTATGGACAAGATTATGCAAGTCAAAATGCAAACTGTAAACAAATGAAATCAAATGCTTCGACAGCAGCAGCAGCAGCGACAGCAGCGGCGTCGGCAGCCAGTTGATTGTTATTATTGTTTCTTTTTTGGACTTGATTTTATGCACACATATGCATGCTTACATATGTATGTAAGTGTGTGTATATATATATATATATATATAAGTTTGTATATTCTCTGTTTATAGTTTTGCTTTGCACTTTGCTTTTGCCTTCTGCCTTTGGGCTACAAATTCGCAACATTGTCTCGAAACTGACGCGCGTTTTCATTTTTTTTATGCTTCTCTCTCTTTCCCACTCTCTCTCTCTCTCTCTTTCTGTCTGTCTGTTATTAAATTTGGCCAACATTTTATTATTGTTGAATTTTACTTCTCTTCCTCTTTCTGTATTTCAACATTGTGTTTTGTGATTTCCCTGTTTCAGTTATTAATGCCAACAAAAAAACAAAAATAAAAATAAAAAAAACTTGACTAGTTTTTAATTTGCTTTTAATTATTATGCATAATATCAGGTAAGATGCCCTAGTGACCAAATTTGCATAGATATTTATGTAAATTTAGATTTATTTCGAAATTTTGTTTTTTTTTTGCAAAGTTCAACGACGTTTCTTTCATTATTATTATTATTATTATTATTAATAATTACACTTGAAGTTTTAACACAATTTGTAAGCAAATTTTAATTAATCATTAAGAAAATTGTTTTTATTAGCTGCGATTAAAGTCTTTAGCAAAGTGTGACTTTCAGTTTGTAATTTGACAAGTCTATAATCAAAGTCAACTTTAGCTATTATTAAAATATATGTATACACTTTATTATCCAATTGCAGACCACTGTAACCGCAAGACATACTGTGCAGACATAGCAAGTAAGTAGAAAAGAGACACAGACAAAGAGAGTGAGAAGAGAGAAAAGCTTTTGCTTTCATTTTTGGAACAGTTGAACTAAATAATGTGAAAACAACAATTTTTGAGCACAACGATTACAGTTACAATTACAATGTGTATTTTCTTTTTGTTCGCTTCTTCTTCTTCATTATCTCATTATTATTATTATTATTTTTGTTGTTGTTGTTAATGTTAATATGTAACAATTACGAATAACAATTTGTTTGTGCGCATCGCACATCGCGCTACAAAAAATAAAATAAAAACTAGCAAAAAAAAAAGGCGTTGAAATATTTTTGTAAAAAGTGAAACCTGTAAAACTTCACTTGACTTTGAAATTTCGTTTGCTTGTCACACAATAAACAACCGTTAGCAAGAGAGAAGTAGGGACAGTGTGCGACAAAGAGAGATAGAGAGAGAGAGAGAGAGAGCACTAAATGAACGTGTGCGTATCGTGAGAGAGATCTTTTAACTAAAAGTGTGTCATTCAAATATTGACCACAACAACAATAACAATAAAATTCAAGCAGCGGAATGTAATCAAAACCGAAAAAGCTCAACAAGAAGAAGAGTAAGAAGCAGCAGCAACAGCAGAAGCAGCAACAGCAGCAGCAGATGAAACGTGTAAAAGACACTTTTGATTCTCTGTTTACACGCATTCCATGCTGCTCTCTTCATATACTGCGCTTGCTCTCTTTACCTTCTGTCTGTCGCATGCTCTTGCAGCAGCATCCAAAGCTGAGCTCATACAAAATACATACATACATGTCACTGCATGTGTGTGTGTGTGTCTGTGTATATTTTTATATGTAGATCGATAATGACGCCACTTTTACTTTCGACTTGTTATTATTCACATTTTTTTTTTGTCATATTTAGATTTTTTTTTTATGACTTGCTTGTGCTCTGATTATTGTCAATGCCTCATTAATATTTTGACCTTTAAAAATTTAACAAAATGCGCAAAAATTGTTGTTTTCACATTATTTAGTTCAACTGTTCCAAAAAATGAAAGCAAAAAGCTTTTACTCTCTTCTCACTCTCTTTGTCTGTGTCTCTTTTCTACTTACTTGCTATGTCTGCACAGTATGTCTTGCGGTTACAGTGGTCTGCAATTGGATAATAAAGTGTATACATATATTTTAATAATAGCTAAAGTTGACTTTGATTATAGACTTGTCAAATTACAAACTGAAAGTCACACTTTGCTAAAGACTTTAATCGCAGCTAATAAAAACAATTTTCTTAATGATTAATTAAAACTTGCTTACAAATTGTGTTAAAACATCAAGTGGAATTATTAATAAAAATAATAATAATGAAAGAAACGTCGTTGAACTTTGCAAAAAAAAAAAAAATAAATAATTTCGAAATAAATCTAAATTTACATAAATATCTATGCAAATTTGGTCACTAGGGCATCCTACCTGATATTATGCATAATAATTAAAAGCAAATTAAAAACTAGTCAAGTTTTTTTTATTTTTATTTTTTGTTGGCATTAATAACTGAAACAGGGAAATCACAAAACACAATGTTGAAATACAGAAAGAGGAAGAGAAGTAAAATTCAACAATAACAAAATGTTGGCCAAATTTAATAACAGACAGAAAGAGAGAGAGAGAGTGGGAAAGAGAGAGAAACATAAAAAAAAATGAAAACGCGCGTCAGTTTCGAGACAATGTTGCGAATTTGTGGCCCAAAGGCAGAAGGCAAAAGCAAAGTGCAAAGCAAAACTATAAACAGAGAATATACAAACATGTACATACATATATATACACACACACTTACATACATATGTAAGCATGCATATGTGTGCATAAAATCAAGTCCAAAAAAAGAAACAATAATAACAATCAACTGGCTGCCGACGACGCCGCCGCTGCTGCTGCTGTCGAAGCATTTGATTTCATTTGTTTACAGTTTGCATTTTGACTTGCATAATCTTGTCCATACGTCGGTCTGTCTGTCTGTCTCGAGCATTGCAAAATCAGGTTTAGTGCCAAAAGGAGAGGCTAACTTGTAAGATAAAGAGCTTATAAGAGAGAGAGAGCGCGCGCGGTACACTTGAAAGCTCATGTCTGCTCTCATTATCCCCCCGCCCGCTCCACACGCTGCTCTCTTTTCACTGTCTGTCGTCTGTCTTTGCTTTGCGCTTATGCAATTTTTCGCATATTCATTTTTTTTGCCCTCCCCATAAAGTGAAATTTGTTATTTTAGGGTCCAGCAGTAGCAGCAGCCCGCCCTACTTCCGCTTTCGTCGTCTCTCTCTCTCTTCTCACTCTGTTCGCCTTTTAAAAAGAAAGTTGATGTAGCCAATTTTTTTTTTGGAATTGTTATCTCATCGCTATAGTATATGCATCAATCAAGCGGGCAGATCGCTACACCCAAAGAGCACTGAAAGTCAACAGTTAACCGAACACAAAGTAGGCGCCGGTCATACTATCAACCAAACAGCACACTATAGAGGGGACGACCTGTGCCCTATCAAAAATTATGCTTCAAGGAATATTCTTCATGATGAAGGAAAAATTCCTATGCCTAGAAGCCAAACTACCAAGCTATTCGCAAGGCAATATTGGTTTTCCTTACTCATTTATGTTTTGGCACAAATTCATGCAAGCACGACAACAAACAGTTCATGCTATCGATGCTAAAACCATTTGTGAATTCGAGGGTTGCAAAATGTTAAAAAAAATATTTCCAAGCACAGCCAGCAGGCAGCAAAACGTACAAACAAGCAAGCAGCAGCAGTAGTATAACAGTGTAAGCAGCATTTGAGCGCGCTCTCTCTACACTTGTACTGCTACTCTCTCTCTCTCACTCACACACACTCTCTCTTATTGTCACTTACAATATGCCTTGCCTAATTTGTGTTAATAAAAGTTGATTTGTTTTAGACAATAATAATAATAACAGTGGCGAGTAAAATTTAGTAAAACAAATTTAATACAATTGTATAAAAGAAGCAGCAGAAAAAACAAAAACAAGTAAGAAAGCTATAGTAGAGTATGCTCGACTATTTAATACTCGTTGTCCAACTGTTTACAAGTGTGAAAAAGAAAAAAACATTAAGTTAATGTTGCCGTCGTGTAAGGAGTGAGAACAGTAGGCAAGCGTATGCTATAGAGACGCCTCTCAACTTTTGGTATTTGAAATGTGTATAACTTCCATATTAATTATCCGATCTGTACCAAATTTTTATACAACGCATGAAGTCTCTAGCTCTTATAGTCTCTGAGATATGTGTGTTCATACGGACATGCTCCAATCGACTTGGCTATTGATCCTGAGTCAGAATATATATACTTTATGGAGTCGGCCACGCTGCTGCTGCCACTAATCCAATATACTCTTGTTACCCAATGGGCACCGAGTATAAAAATAACAAAAAAATACATTTAAAATAATTATAAAAATTGTATATTCCATATGTTATACTTGCAAGATATTATATATGACTTATATGTATGTATATTGAGATATATGACTTGTATTTAGTTAAATTTAAGATATGCTTGGAATGTTGTCATACATATATATATGACAGGCAGTGGCAGACACAACTCATATATATCGTAAGCTTAATTGTTCACATCTAAAAAATTGTCCCGCTTATCGGACAATTTAAAAATTTTTTTACTTGAAATTATAATCTCAAGTTGTTTTTTATGATTCTATTAATTAAAATTGTCGACTTATTTTGATTACTTTAGATTTTTCTTGGTATACGAGTATACATAATCTATATATATTGAGTGGGGAAAATTACTGTATGTTTTTAATCAATTCTACATAATAATAATACTACTACTAGTACTATAAAAAATTGAATTTGTTAAATCTGACCAGGTGTGGTCTATACCAACAGGTGTGTCGATGACTTTATAATCTTTCTATATAATTTTTTGTATTACTCATACGCATAGCTTCTATTAATTGTTCTATTAAATTTGTTATTGTAATTCCGATTTATCCAAACAATAATATTTTAGTTATTTTACCAAAGGTCTTGGCATTATCACTGATTTTCTATTATTTGTAGAGTGTGAGTAATGAAACTTTGTGCGTAGCATGTAATATAAATATGCCCAAAAAAAAAAAAAAAAGAAAACTTGACAATAAATTATCCTGAAACACCTGTTCGTTTTTCACCTGTATGTCTCTCTCTGTCTCTGTCTCTCTCCCCCCTTTTTGATATCGATTTGATTAATCGAAAGTAATGTAGAAACACTATGATAGTGAAACGGAAAAGTTTTTTTTTTTTTTTGTCACTGTCATTAACATAGAATAGTACTTCCGTAGCAAGTTCAAGAGTGTGTTGTGCTAATAAATAATCAATTGACTATTTAAATTATATTTAATTTAAAATATTTACATAAAGCTAAAATGAAATTTGTTAACCAAACTAATGTGGAACACGCCATATTTGTTAATCGATACGATAAGACAATTAGATAAGATCGCAAGTTTGTTTTTTGGTTTTTTTGGTTTTGATATTATTCAGATTTGATGTGACTCATTGTCGACGATATTGATAAGAGACTTGCCGGTAAAATATTGATAATATATTATCGTCAGCTATATATGCGATATATATATATATAAATTTCACTTCGATTGCACTACTTGAAAAATTTTCTTAGGAAATTTTATTTGCACTATTGCATGTCTGCCTGCTTCTGCCTGCCTGCCTGCTTAATCGCATGACTGAATCATCAATTTTATGTATCGTTCACTTCATGTCCATGTCTAGACTCTCTGGGCATACGCCCTTGACTCATGCAAAAAAAAAAATTCATTTTGGATTACGGACAACAACGTAAATTTAGACGATATTTGCGTGTTTTAGAGATACTGAGTTTTAAGACTTGAGCAAAAACTCATTTCGTATGCCAAGCATGTTTTTCTTTTTGTTTTAGTAGACAGTCAAAAGAAATTAAATTGCATGTGATAAAAATGATTGATCATGAAAAGGGAATCTTTACACGTGCCATGACGTTTTATTTATAAGAATAGAATAAAATTATTTAATGCTTTTGTTCTAAATTAGATTTTTGTTCTAATGATATTATACAGAGAGTACAGAGGGTACAGAGAGTGATATTGAGTCTATAATATCAGCAAATGTACGAGTATGTAATGCCTATATAAGGAAAATTTGATGCTTGCTTAGGATTAAAAGTTGTGTGGTCCTGAAGTTCAATAACTTCCAAGGACTTTAAGTATTTTGTAAAGTATTTGTTTTACTAGCAGGATGACCATCAAACTTGTTTTTGGTTATTTTCCAAGGCACTTCCACTGCCTACAGATGGCCCTATAAACAATTTTAAAGCTTAATACAGTCGAGTCTCGATAATTCGAAATGGCACGGGGATCATATTTTTTTTACGAATTGTGGAGTATTTCGAATTATTTTCAAATTATTTATTGAATTTCTTTTCAAGGCAACAGAAATGTTTACGAATTATTGAGAATTTCGAATTGACGGGGTACGAATTATCGCGACTCGACTGTATCTGAATTTTTGGGACATTTATAATGTCGATTAATGTGTAAAATAACTGAGAAAATTTGCTATACATCCGATAATAAATATAAAAGTTATGCAATTTTTCAATTTCCTGTATGCCAAATATCCCAAAGTTCAACACTTACAACTTGTTTTTTTCTATGAAGATTTTCTTTAGATTAAATTATAGCAATTAATTTGTTTTTTAACTGATGATCATTATGCGGAACATTTTACTACAAAATAAACTGATCTTGGCAATTGAACTTGACCTTGTTGAAGGGTGTAGAATATATACATATATATATATATATATATATATATATAAAATGCTGAATGTATAAATATAGACTTGAAATTATCAGATGATCTATTGAAATGATCATTAATCATGTTTAAAGATTAAAATTCTTGACCTTTGACTCTTGATAACTGTAATCAAAATAAAAAATCTAAAATATTTCGTGGAACCCTTTTAATGATAATGATGATGATAATAATGATAATGATAATGATGATAATGATAATGATAATGATGATAATCGGTATAAAGTAAAAAAAAAAAAAATCGAAAAATTGTGCAAAAAAAATTTGTATTGTTCAAATCGACTTAAAAAAATCAAAGGCTTAATGAAATCTCAATGCAACACAAAAAAAGGTGCTTCAAGTACTTGAACTTTGCTGTTTAAATAATAAAAAAAAAAAAAAACGCTTCTACTGCTGCCTTCTCGCTCGCACATGCTGATTGAACGTTGAGTGGAAAAATGAAACCAGCTTTAAAAGTTTGTTGATCTTTGTTTTTATTTATTTTTTTTATGCAATGCAAATTTACTTTTTTTTAATAAGCAATTAAAATAAAAACTCTAAACGTCAAGGTATTAAAAAAATAAAAAAAAATGTTTGCAAATATAAAAGTTTTGTGACAGTCGAAAAAAAAATACAATAGAAAAAATAATAAAAATAATAAAAATTATTAATAAATGTTATAAACTATTGTTTATATGCAGATTTAAGTATTTCATTAATTAATAAATTATTTTTATATTTTTTTTTAAATTTTATTAATTTTAATTTTTTTTTATATTCTAGATTTCAATTACGCGGCCCGCTCATTATATGGAATACAATGCTAGCAATGTTTAGCATAATGGGTGCTGCACGTACTGCACCAGAACTCTTGCATGTGCTGCGACATTATGGACTCTTTCATTCCGTCTGTGTGCCCAGGTAAGTGTTAAGATGTTATATATATCTGCTATATAATAATAATTCTTCTCTCTCTCTCTTTCTCTCTTGACTTACAGCTATATTGAACAAGATCGTGTTTGCGGTTTTTGGACATGGCTATTTGTATTAAGTAAATTACCAGAATTGGGCGATACAATATTTATAGTGTTGCGTAAACAGCCATTAATATTTTTACATTGGTATCATCATATAACTGTATTAATATATTCATGGTTTAGCTATACAGAATATACAAGCTCAGCACGTTGGTTCATTGTTATGAATTATTGTGTACATTCTGTTATGTATAGTTATTATGCATTAAAAGCAGCAAGATTTAATCCACCAAGATTTATATCAATGATAATAACATCATTACAATTAACACAAATGATTATTGGTTGTGCGATAAATGTTTGGGCAAATGGTTTCCTTAAAACACATGGCACACAATCATGTAATATATCGCAACGTAATATTAATTTATCAATTGCAATGTATTTTAGTTATTTTGTATTATTTGCAAGATTCTTTTATAAAGCATATTTATCACCTGGTGGACATAAAAGTCGTCGTATGGCAGCATCATTAGTTGCACAAAATACAGCTAAATTATCTGGACCAACAGATAATGTAGCAGCAGCAGCAGCTAATAAATATCTTAAAGATGAATCAGCAACATCAACAACATCATCGGTTGCCTATATGCGTAAGGCTAAAGCAGCACAGTAAATCATATATCAACAAATAATAATTATTTATTATTATAATTATTATAATTATAATAATTATTATTGTTGCTTGTTTTGCTGCTGCTACTGCGCTGCTGTTGCTGCTGCAGCTGCTGTTGAGGCTTAGATTTAAATTTTTGAAAGTTTGAGGCTGCTGATAATACTTTCAGAAAATTTAAGAGAACAAAAAAAAAGCTAAAAAAGACAAGCAGCAATAGTAGCTTTAAAATGGCTAAAAGGATATATCTAATTTATGCGCAGTAATCAGTGTAAAAAAAAAAATTTTTTTGTTTTTTAATTTTAAATCGGGATGGAAAGCAGCGAAAATACACACACAGAGACATACACATGCAGACAAACGAGGGGCGTTTGAAAAAATTTAATTTTAAGCATAAAGTTTTAACAGACCGGCAACAGTTGTGTAGCCCAACAAAAAAACACAAACTGACGACAGTTGAAAGACATAGAGACAAAACAGACAAAAAAGACGACAGTCAATAGACAGAGACAGAGATAATAGACAAGCATAATAAACTATTATATATATATATAGTATATATATATTAGTTTATATAATAATGTCATGTATATACTATATAATGAATGTAATCTGAAGTAACAACAGCTGCTGCATATGTAAAAAAAAAAAAAAACATGAAAATGAAAATGAGAAAAATAGAAAGAAAAAGAAAAACATGTGTTACGTGAACAATTTAAGGAACGATGCCCAAAGTTTTTTTTGTAGCTCAGATATAGTAATATATACTATATATATATATATATATCTATATACTAAACAGAATTTTTTCTCTTTTATTTTTTGTCAATTGTAATTGTAAAGCGGCAGAAGGCAAAAAAAAAATAAAAAAAACCTAAAATAAAATAAAAATCGAAAAAAAAAAGCTAAAGAAAAATATAATTCTCAAATCGAGTTCAGTTACGTAATAAATTATATAACTAATTTTGATTATAATTTTTATTTTTTATTTTTTTTTGTGTTTAAGTCTATCAATATATTGGCATCAGCTAATTATATAAATTCAAAATGCAAAATGCGTAACAAAAAAAAAAAAAACGAAAACGAAAACAAAAAAACAAAAATTTGTTATTCATAATGAAAAAAGAGAAAGAGAAAAAAATAAAAAACAAAAAGCGCAAATTTGTTATTGTAAATTAATAATAATAATAATAATAATAAATTATATTAAAATATATTTTAATTTTTTTTTGTATAACATGTGCAGTGGGCGTGGTGCATTTAGTATACTTCATCAAGATCAACAACAAAAGTTCCAAAACTCACAAAACACAGCAGCAGAGGTAAATTGAGCAAACATTCAAGTCCTTTATGAACGTAACAACAAATTATAAAAATAACAAAAACAAAAATGAATATTTAAATTATATATATATATTTTTATTTCTAAGAAACAAAAAAACCAACTAAAAACTACAAAAAAAAAATGAAAGAAAAATACAAAAAAAAAACAAAAACAAATCCTACTTTTGAAAAGTTAAATTTAGTGAATGTGACTAAAGGCAGTTAGAATGAGACAAAACATAAATATATATCTATATATACATAGACCACAAAAACACAAAGAGAGAGAGAGAGAGATAAAGAAAGCTGAAGCTTCAAAAAAAAAGGGCAAAGGATTCAAAAAGAGTTAAAAAAAAAAAAAGAAATCCTTTTGCCAGCCAGTCGAAATTTTGTTTTTTATTTAAGAAAATTTCCAAATACAAACAAAAAAAAAAAAGTAAGCGAACAAATTTCGTATGTTTTGTCAATGATAATGCTAATGCTAATGATAATGATAATGGTGAAGAAGAAGCTAATGAAAAATAAAAACGTAACAAAAAAAAAAAAAAGGAAAAGGAAACTAAATGAAAATGTCTTTTTATTCTTTTATTTGAATTTTTAATTTTTACTATAAAAAAAAAAATATAAAAAAAAAAAAATTCAAGCAAAATTAACCGCAAAAAGTGAAATTGAAATAAAGAGAAGTATGAAATTATATATATAAATATTATATATATACTATATACGGGTAAGTTGGAACATGAATATACATATATGTAAATATATATATATATAGAGAGAGAGAGAGAGATGATATATATATATATATATATATACATATAACGCATATGACAAATCTGTAGTTAAAATAAGAAACATAATCGAACTTATCGCTAAGCAATATTCACATTCACACTCACACACATATGAATTTCTTACATCACATATACAGCTTACACATACTGCTAAACTTATTCATCAATTGACGTAAACTTAGCGCAAATTTCATACCAAATTTAGACTCTCTAGCACTTATAAACCCCAAGATCTTGCGCATTGTTTACCATACTTCAGCTTGACATTAGCAAAAAAAATTGCTTTAAAATTAAATAATTAATAAATAACAAGTCGTGGTTTTTTTTTTTGTTGTTTTTCTTACATTCAGATCTATTGACATATATAATAATATATATTATTTATCATTTATTTTTTTTTTCATTCATTGACAAAATGCTGATAAGTTTTAAGTCAAGTTTACATCAAAGATGAAAGTTGGGGGAGGTGGAAAAACATTTATATTTTTTTTTTTTTTAGTTGTTGTTGTAGTTGGCTTTTTCTTTTTTTGTTTGTTTTGTTTTGCTACACACTGATGTACACATATATATATAATTTTTTTTTTTTGATATTTTGTTTTTTTTTTAATAAATATTTGCATAAATTTTACGCAAGGAAGTTAAATTTTCCAATGATTGCGATAGGAAAATATTGAAAAAAATGTTTTATCGCTTAAAATTTGTTTTAATACTAGACTAGAAAAAAGTTTTGCTAAAATACAATTTTTTTTTTTTAGTAGTTTTTTGTTGTTGTAAAATATGTTTCCATGTATTCTTGTAATCCTAGTCGTCGTCTGGTATTTAAATAAACGCATATTATGCCCAGCATACATCTCTGCCACTGTTGGCATTATGATAATTTTGTATACGGATGATGCGATGATACGGATACGATGAATACAAAGAAAAGAAAAGAAAGAAAAACCTGTCTCTAAGCTCTAAAAATATTACACATATATTTTTTTTTATGGATGTATGAATGATGTATTGATGTATATTATTATTAAACATACATAACTAATACATACGATATTTATATATATATTTAAATTTATAAGAACAACCACTAGATGAGCCATGACACTCTTAGGGATATTGAGGGGGCAAAAAAAGGAACGAAAATAAAAAATTCGTGTGTTTTTATGTGTATTCCAATTATTTTTTTTGTTTGTTTTTGTTTTCATGCATTATAATAATATACAGTATTAAGAATATATGTAAAAAAAAAATATTCATAAATCAGATCAAGTTTGTCAAAGAAACAAACTTAAAAACTAACGATAACAAATTAAAGAAATACAAAAATGCCACAAAAAAAAAAAATATTTTCAAAAATCAATTTCATCTTCCCAGCCAATATGAGCGCACACACAATATGTGACTGCAATTTTTTTACAATTTGTTTTTTTTTAGTTTTTTTAATATCATTCGAAAAAAGAAATTTACTCTTTTTTTTTGTACGTGCTTTTGAAATTAAGTTTTACTGCTAATATGCAATATATGTGTGTGTGTGTGTGTGTGTCGTCTCATGATACAGGAATTACAATTGCAGAAAATTTATATGTAAATGTAAAAATTATAATTTGCAATTGTTTTGCGATTTTAAATGTAAATTGTTCTTTTTGAATTGTTTCGAAATATTTGTTTTTTTTTTTTTTTTAAAGGAATTGCGCTCATTGTTGTAATATTTGATTTTGGTTGTTGTGTTGTTGTTGTTGCTGTTGTTGTATTTCATTTCAATTTTTTTTGTTGCTGTTGTCGCTATTCTTGCTATTATTTTTGTTGTTGTTGTTGCTGTTTATGTTGTCATTGAGTGTAAAAACTCATTCATTCTCCTCCTGTTTTTTGTGTTTTTAGCTGCTTGTTTTTAACGACAGCCTCCCGATAGTGCTTTTTATTTACGTCTACTGCTCACAATGCTCCAGCCAGGTTCAGCTTGTTGTTGTTGCTGCTGATGATGTTGATGTTGTTGTTGGTGTTGCCTGGCATTATTAGTAGTTATTTTGGGCGTTTGTTGAGCATAACTACTACTAGTAGTAGTTATAGTAGTAGTAGCATGTGCAGTAGACGCTGCAGCATCATCTCACTTTTTACCGGGAGGCGCTATTGGTTGGCCGCGCTCCTTGCCACGTAATTTTATTCCAAGCACACGCTCCATTTTTCCCAATATCAAATTGTTTGGAATACCGCGTCCAGCCTCATAATCCGTAACCACTTGCTGTTTCTCACAGATTTTCTAGCATATTAAAAAAAAAAAAATAAATATTTGAATTTGTTTTTTTTTTTTTTTTTGGTTATATTTACTTACAGTGGCCAAGTCCTTTTGGCTAAGACCCTTGTTTTGGCGACCTTGTTGAATGATTTTGCCCACATCGAGCGGAATTTTATCATGTCGCAATTCTTCAGTCTCACGATCCAGCTTGGCAGTGTTCTTCGTAGTCACATGCTGCTTATTGGTGCCAGCACCATCTAAAAAAAATTTATATTTTTATATAAATAAATAAAAAAAAATGGTATATATATTTATTACATAAACAAAAGCATCAATTGGCTAAATACAAACCGATCAATTTGTTAGTATTTTTGTATTTTTTTTTTATAACTTTTTTTTTTAGGTCAACACAGCAAAATGAATGCGTCCAATATGGCGGCGCCGCCTGAGAGGGAAAGGGAGGGAGAGCAGAGCTTTTACAGTACAACATTGTGAAAATGCAAAAGCGTTGCGAAATTAACAAATACTATGACACACACCCACACACACATTCACATTCACATATATGCATATATACACGCATACACTGGAGTCTCTTGATATGATTAAACGGATGAAACCAACAAAACAAACGCCACGCAATATTCAGAGCATTTTGATTGCATCTAACCCTGCTGCTTGCCGACCGACCCTGTAAGCTTTTCAGCCCAACCATGCACCACAATTTGTTTTTAGTGGTTAGATTTAATGACTTTTTTTTTTGTGTTTTTAATATTTTTTTTTTTTGTTTTTTAACTTACATTTCTGCTGAGTATCGACAGCAACACCTTGGCGGCGTGCTTGATTAACAGCTGATTCGGTCTTCAATTGGCTCGACTTAGGGGCCTTTTTTCTCAAAACGGTTACCGTATCCCAGTCCGACATCTTATTTTTGTATAGCGAAAATATGAAATAAACATTAAAATCTGATATTAGTTGCCTGCAAGTTTAGTATATATGAAATCTACTCACATTGGCTGCTTTGTTAATGCTTTAACTTAATATGAATATATGACTATTTTGTAATTAAAACTATGAATTCCAGAACTATCTATATGAATATCTGAACGGTGTGACTTAGAGTTGGCAAGTTGTATCGATGGCGCTATCGATATTTCTTCTTTGCTCCTTCGATTGCTTTTCGCCGGCTACCACTAATAGTCAAACTGAATTGAACGTTCATATTTAAATTTGTAAACAATAATCATTATTTTGTTGAACCATACATTATCCAATAAACACTCGTTGGAACAAAAATAAAAACATTTTTAATATCCATTTTAATTTTATTTATGGGGGAGCAAATTCACATACATCCATTACACGCAGAAAATTATATGGAACTAGCTCGATATGAAATCGATTATTATTAAAAAGTTAAGTTGGCTGCAGTCCATTTTGCGTTCTGTTAACTGCGCGTATGGGCGACACGCAATTTTAAACTCCTGGAAACTTTATAGTGCGCAACTGTTAGCGCAATTTTGCGCTACTGTTGGCGCAGCAGTACGCAATTTTGAACTTACATGAAGTTGGCTGCGTGCAAAATATGCAAGGTGTTTTCAGTCTGAATGATGACGGTCACATTATCAGCTAGTCGTCTTGAAAATTTTAACAAAGTCGGTCGGTGTCGCTGTGTCGTGCGGGTGGTACAATTCTGTTTGTGTATGTGTGTGTATAATTGACAAAATGCAAAGATAAAGATTACTTCCAAGCTGCAGTTTCAACTATTCAAAAAAAAAATAATAAACTCAATATCAATACGACGTTTAAAAAAGCGAAATATGTAAGAAACGCAGCAAACGAAGACGCGAACGCAGTCGAGAAAAAAAAACCGTAACGGGCAGACAAAGTGCATTTTTTAGGGCGTGTTTGTAGCCCCAGCCAGATCCCCCACTCCAACTCCCTCCCCCCGGTCAAGGCTGGCACTCAACAAATGAGAAAAAGGCCAACAATAACAACAAAAAAATTAAAAAATTAATAAAAGAAATAATAACAAAAAAGTTAAATCAAATAAAATTGTTGCAGAAAATCTTATTGGGAATTTCGCAACATCCTTGAATTTTGTCTACTCTCAAATTGCAAAGTGGAGTAGCAAAAACGGAACGGTGTGTGGAGCGGGAGCATAAAAGAGCGTAGCGTATCTCGCGAAAGAAAGAAAAGAGACGACGACGACGACGACGCACGAAAGAAAATGTGTAGAGCAGCAAATTAAAATAAAGCAAACGCGAATGCGATAAAAGAAGCATTAAAAAAAAAAGAAAGAATATACAACAAATAAAAAAAAAGTGCATACAATTTTATTTATTGCATACAATTATTATCGTAACAAAAAAAAAACGCAAATAAAAAAAACCGGGGAAAATAAAAAAACAGCAAATAACAAAAAGAATAATATAATAAAAGAGAAAAAAATCAGTGCATAAATTGTTATTGTGCTGCAGAGCCACAATTCGATTTTGGGTGCATGTGATTGAAAGATGGGGGCTCAGCAGGGCAAGGACCGCGGCTCGCATTCGAGCGGTGGCGGCGGCGGTGGCGGACATGTAAGCTGCATTGGTGTCTCTAGCAATAGTCCAGTTGCATCTGGTTCGCCGCATTGCATTAGTGTTGGTAACTCTGGCAGCGCTTTAGGCGGTGGCTCCACATTACGTGGATCACGCATTAAATCACATCAATCATCAACGGGTCATGGCAGCAGTGGCATTAGTATCGGTTCAAGCGGCTCCAGTGGCTTGTCATCGCATCGTGGTGTCTCAAATAATTCACATAAGGATCGCTGTAATCCGACTGTTGGTCTAAACATATTCACTGAACATAATGGTAAGTATTTATTTTTATTTTATTTTTTTTTTATCCTTTTCTTTTGCCATATGTATGTGTGTATGAGTGTGTACACATCATATGTTTATTGCTGCATATGTATGTGTGTGTGTGTGTGTGCTTAAGCCACCCGCAACATACAAATGCATTTAGACACACGCATACATACATACATATATATATATATTTACTACATAGAAAACATGCATATGTATATAGCATTAACATTCGCTCTGTCTCGCTCTTTCACTACATCATTAGCTCGCGTGTTCTCGCTCTATCCTTCGCTCACTCTCACTCATACTCTATCATTCTCATATAAAACTCCCTGCACTCAGTGGGGCGGCCGCTCTCCAATTGAGCCAATTTCTTTCTTTCTTTCTTTTTTTTTTCCTACTTCTTTTCCTTTTTTCATTGCTTCCGATTATCATAGATGCGGAATGCGTAGTCTATGTTATTCTTCTTATTATTGTTGTTGCTGTTGTTGTTGTTGTTGTTGTTGTTTCTGCTGCTGTCATTGTTGCCGGCATAGTGTGCTTGCTCTACTTGTTGTTTGCCGCTGTCGTTTGTTGCTGCTCGGCTTTTGTTTACAACAACAACTACAACAACAATGCGTAGTAGAACTAGACACGCGTCATAGCAGAAATCGAATTTTGTTGTTGCTGCTGCTACTTTTGCTAACGGGGCGGTTTCGGCTGTTGCTGCTGCTGCTGCTGTTGCTGCTCCTTTTACTACTGCTCTCTCTCTCTCTCTCTCCCCCGCATACGCAAGGGCAGCCGCCCTCAAGTTGCTGCTTGCTCTGATTCTTCGCAGTGGTTGAAATTGCGCGCCTGTGACCTATGTAGCATAATATGAAGTCGCAACAACAGCAGCAGCCACAGCAGTTGCCACCCTCACCCTCATCCTTGCCTCTGCTTCACCCATGCCACCGCTTTGTCGACAGGCATTTCCTGCGTTTTTCACGCACACACACACATACATTTTTATTTTCTATCCTTTATTTTTTTTGTTTGTTGTATATTTTGCCTCTTTTCTCTACTTTTTGCTCTCTGTGTATATGCTTTACGCACACACACACACACACACACAGGCACACACAAATTTTCCATTATTTGTTATTTCTCTTTATTTGCGTTGGCAAGTTGCAACATTATTTCCTTATGCTTCTCTTCTTCTACTTCTCTTTTTTTCATGTTATTTTTTCTAATAGCTTTTTTATGTTCCTTTTCTTCTTTATGTACTTGAAATAACTCTGTCGTTGTCCTACCACAACGAGGGTTACTCTAAGGGGGAGTGTTGACACTGACAACTTGAGTTGGGGTAAGAAGGGGCGTGTGGTAGGCAAGGGGAAAGCGAGTGGGGGAAGGAACACCCGGTGCTTTTTTTTTTCTTCTTTTTTTGATTAGATTTATTAGCTTTATGTTTGCTTTTTTTTATTCTCTAATATTTTGTGTAATTTTTAACAATTAGTGTCAAGATTTTTGTCAAATTAATCTGATTTAACAGCAGCAAATATTAAATATTAAATTTATTTATAATTTTTACGCTAATGAAAAAAACAACTTGAACTTTTTATATTTGTCTTTTTTTTTATCATTTGCCACTTGAATAATTTTCGCACACTTGTCAATTCTGCCGCTGGTGCTGGTGCTGCTGCTGCTGCTGCTGCTGCTTCCTCACTTTGCTGATTGGCTTTGTTTTTCTTTGCTTTTGCTTTACTTTTTCTTTTGCTTGTTCTTTTTCTTTTCTTTATTTAATTTTTTTTTTTTTTGGGCTTATCAAATTGTTGTTGTTGTTGTTGTTGCTGTTGTTATACAATTGCAATTTGTTTGCAATTATAATATTTATTTATATTTTTAGCTTACAATTGTTTGCAGCATTACGAAGCTCTTCAGCTGTCAACTGATAAGCAGCTGTGAAATATATATATATATATATTTGTTCACATTGAGTCACAGATTGCAGCGCGAAAATGCAAGTTGTGCGCTTGCAGCGCAATTACAGTAACTGCAGCGACTTTTGATACCAATTAAATACAAGCAGCATTTATTTATTTATTTTATTTTATTTTATTTATTTTTTTTTTTATTTTTTATCTAACATTTCAATGCTGATAAGCAAGACTATAACTATATATATATATATATGATATATGTATATATATAATTATAAATTGCTTTCGAAATTGCAATTTGTTTCGTTTTTTTTTTCTTTTGCTTCCTCTTTACGCTGCCAAAGTTCAGCAGCAGCAACAATAAAAAATAATAATATTTTTTTTGCAATATTTTCCCACACACGACGTAGGAAAATTGCAAACGAATTTCAGGGCACAGCAGCAGCAGCAGATGCAATTGTCTCTTGTTGTTATTGTTGTTGCTATTGTTGTTGTAATTACAAAATTACATTTTACAACTGTGTCGTTGCGGGGGCGCTTGCATGAGGGAGGAGGTCGTGTACTATAGAGATTACAAGCAAGCAACCGCAGTCAACACTCGACAGTCAACAGTCACTAGTCACTAGTCACTAGTCGCCGCCAGGTCGAACTTAGACTTAGACTGAGAGCAGAGCAAAAGCAAAAGTCAGTAGACAGAGTCATTGGCAGAGACCGAATGGCAGCCGCGAAACTAAGCTAAAACCGAAATCACAATCGAATACACAGACAGACAGACAGACAGACAGAGAGACCGACAGAGGGGCAAGCAGAGGCGCAGAGGGACAGACAACTAGTAACTAACTAACACACACACACAGAGAGAGAGAGACTAACACACTTGGGGAGATACTCAGCGACATTACATTGGCGTAATGCTGCAACAAGCGACAAGCAAACAAACTAACATGACAATTGACGACACAGCACAGCACAGTGGCACGAATGTTATGCAAAAACTAAAACGGAAGTTGAAAAAAATATACAGAAAAATTAAATAAAAATAATAAATATAAAAATAATAAATAAAAATAATTAATAGAAAAATGATAAATAAATGATAATAAATATTAAATAATAATAAATATAAATTAAATAATAATAAATATAAATTAAATAATAATAAATAAAAAAATGATAAATAAATGATAATGATAATAATTATGATGATAATGAATAATAATAAATTAATAGAAATAAATAAATTAATAGAAATAAATAAATTAATAGAAATAAAATAAATAATAAAAAAAATATTTGTGATAATTAATAAATTGAAATATAAAAAATAAAATATTTCTGATAATAAATAAATTAAAATATAAAAAAAAAATTCTTTGTGATAATAAATAATAAACTAATGAAAATAAATGAAATAATAATAAGTAAAATAAATAAAATAATAATAGATAAATCAATAATAATAAATAAAATATTAATTTATAAATCAATAAAAATAAATAAATATAAAATAATGAATAAAATATTAATTTATAAATCAATAAAAATAAATAAAAAAAAACTTAAAAAAATCAAAAATTAATAAAAAAAAAAATAAAAAAAAATGCAATAAATTAGAAAATAATATATAATAATATAATAATAAATAAAATAATAACAAAAAAAATATTTAATATTTAATTTGAGAATATTTTATTGAAATTTCATTATATTTAATATACAATAATATTTTATATAATATACAATAAAATTAAATTTAATATTTTATGCTTTTCTTATTAATAAAAGAAAGAAAATTTCATAGCCTTGTACTCTGCAAATACAAAACGAACTAAATTTAGTTAAACTTTAGTTGTTTTAGCTGTAAACACTGTAAATGTAATTACGACACTTTGAGCATATTTTGCACACTGTGCAACTATTTGCTGTTGTAGGTGTTGCCTTTGGCTGAGCGAATTTTGACTATAGTTGCCGTCGTCGTAGTCGTCGTTAGACGCCACAATGTAATTAGATACATTTCGATTACGAAAAGGGGGTAAGAAAAGAGGAAGAGGAAGCAAGGGAAGAGGAAACAGAGGAAGATGATGGGTGGGTTGGGGGTTAGTAGCGTGACCAATAGACTGTAGAGCAGCAAAGTATTGAATTGACGTTGTGGAATGTTTCCAGTTGTTGTTGCCATTTGCAAAAAAACAAAAAAAAAAATACGCTAGTCGCACACTCATGTGACAAGTGACAAGAGGCGTCAATGGGGGGAAATGGGCATGGCCACAGGGCGCAATGGGAATGAGAATGTGAATGTTTGCATGTTGCGTAGAGTACTGGAAAAATGTCTCAAAATAGACTAAAGTTGAAACTCCTTGTAGTACATACATACATATGTATAGTCTCTCTCTCTCTCACACACACACACATGCACTGTCTCATTCTACACTCTTTCTCTGCACACTTTCTTTTGGCCAAGTCATTGTAATCTGAGTAGCCGCTTAGCCAGCACTAGAAACGAAAGGATAGTCAAAGAGGAAGTGATGGAAGGAAAGCAGAGAATGAAAGAGAGTGTGGCATGAAGTGTGTGAGAATTAGATTGTAGAAGCATAGCATAGTAGGAGGCGTCAATGGCCGTTTGCTATCTTGACTTGAGTTGACTTTGGGCTTTGGCCTGGACGATGTTAGCGCCAAACATGCAACAACATGCCAACAGGCAAAAAAAAAATTATGAGCAGACGAGGCAAATGAACTTTTCACATGGCTAATGGACGCGACACGCACACACACAGAGAGAGAGAGAGAGAGACAGACGAACAGCATAACAATTTTCACTATAAAAATTGCTGTGACTGATGTATGCCTGCGTGTGTGTGTGTGTTTACAAACGACAAACAGGTGATGTGTTTGCCTGTCTGTCTGTCTGTCCATCTGTGTGTGTGTGTGTGCTGCGTGCGTGTGTGTGTGTGTTTACTTTACAACTTTCCTTCCCACTCGCTGCTTGTGATTATTATGTAAATATATAAATATTATTACTTCAATCATTTTTATGCGCTTTAACATAATTGCCACGCGTGTTAAGAGTGTACAGCAAGAGAGAGAGAGACAGAGATAGAGCAGGAGAGAGTGTGAAAGAGACAAAGTTGAAGGCGTTGTCTATGCTTTGCGGCTACTTTCTTGCTTTAGCTTATTACTGTCTCGCTCTCTCTCTCTCTATCTCTCTCACACTCTCAGTCTCCTGCTCCTTTCTCTCTTTCTCTCTCTGTCTGCCTGTCTGCATGCCTCTGCTATTATTAGCCTTATGCATATCTGCTCTCTTCCTCTTGCTCACTTTGTTGATTTCTTGTCGTTTTCCTTTTTTCTCGGATTTTTTTTTGTATTTTTTCTTTATAATTTTTCCTTTACTCTTTTTTTTTTGTATTTTGTTTCCTTTTTTGGAGTGTGTGTAGTCAGACATTTGCCTGATGCGAGTCGCGTTTACATTGCGCCCTTTAGAGCTGCAAAAGTGCCACTCATCGTCATCGTCATCATCGCTGGCGTCGTCATTATTATAGTTGCTGTTGCTGTTGTTGTAGTTGTTGTTGTTCTTTTAGTTTTGCTTACTGTTGCATGTTGTACTGCTGTTTTCTCTGCTGCTGTTTTGTTTTTGGGGTCACACAATGCTGTTGTTTTCGATCAAGCTTGTAAATCCTTTCGTGCCTTGTGCCTTATGCCTGCTGCATAACGTGCACATTGCACATTGCACACTGCACTTTGATGTTTCATGTTTATTTTTAAGTTGTTGTTGTTTTTTTTTTTTTTTCTTTATCAATGCCTTGTGCATATGAAATTCCAATAAGCAATGTAAAACTTCAATTGCAACAGCTGTAAATATATATAAATAGTATATATCAAAAGTAATATCAAAATTGCTCAACTGCTGGCAGAACAACAACAAATAAAAAAGCAGTAAAAAAAATAAAAGTTATACAATAAAAGAAACTTGTTAAAAGTTGCTAAAGAATTTAACATATGTTGCTAACTATAACAAATGTGACTCACACACACACAGAGACTCACTCACACACACACACACAGAGACTCTCACACACACACACACACAGACACTCAGAGAGTCAGCCTCATGCATCAGAGTGTAAAGTATATATAGAGTATTTTGTGGTATAAGCAACACTAGCCACAACTACTCAACATTTGCTTCCTTCTTTATTTTTCTTTCACTCTCTACCTCTCTCTCACTCTCTCTCTCTCTTACTCCCTCTCACACTCCATGCTGCAGCACATGTTATTTATAAACTGCATTTTCTCTGTCGCATTGCAATATCCCGACCGTAAACATAAAAACTGTCAGCGCTTCGCAGCAAAATGCATTTAAGTTGAGGGCGTTCAAACAGCATCATAATGTTCAGGAATATATATATATATATATATATATATATATATATATATATATATATATATACTAAATGGCAAAATAAACTATTTAAACTTTCGCTTAAACATTTCAAAGTATTTTATAAAAATTTATTATTAAGCATAAAAACATTTTAACACTTTTTAAACTTGTCTAAAATATTGCTAGAAAATTCTAATAAATATCAAAATATATATATAAAAAAATATTTAGTATTTCCATTAAACAAACTGTCAACTAATGTCAGATATGAACATAAATATATATATATATATGTATATATATATGCATTAGACTTGCCACATCATGCTGTGATTTTTTTTTTATAATTCATGTCGTTGACATTTTTTCATGCATTTCAAATTTTTGATGTAATTTTCTTCTTTGCATTTTCCAAAAAATTATTTTCATTTTCTTTTCAAGTTTTTTTTTGCATTCTCATTGAAGCGTTGCAGGCGCCGCCCAGCGCGACTGGTTGAGGGGGCGTTTGGCTGCGCCTCATTGAAGTTTGAAAATAAAAATTAGGAAAACTTGCATAAATTAAGCGAGAAAGAAAGCGAGAAAAACACAAGAAATAAAAAACAAACAACAATTTGTAAATAGACACAGAG
Source organism: Zaprionus obscuricornis (assembly GCA_037044475.1). NCBI lineage: Eukaryota > Metazoa > Arthropoda > Insecta > Diptera > Drosophilidae > Zaprionus > Zaprionus obscuricornis. Next base: position 3,835 of record JBAMBR010002358.1, on the reverse strand, counting down.
TGAGAAAGAGAGAGAGAGAAAGAGAAAGAAAGAGAGATGAATATTTACTTAAGTTTGGGTATGTGTTGATGAGTAAGGGTATCGTAAAGTCTATGTACTGGAGGGGGGAGAGAGAGAGAGAGAGAGAGAGGGAGCATTAGATGAGGAGGCATGCGTCAACTAATTATATGCGCATGAAATGCTGCCACACACAACAATAACAACAACAACAACAAACAAGTAAGAAAGTTATAGTCGAGTGTGCTCGACTATATAATACTCGGTGCCCAAAGTTATATTATATATTTATTTTGCTCGTGCTGCGCACTCGCCAATTTTAAGTTAATATAAAAAAAAAAATTTTAAAAAAAAAATTTTAAAAAAAAAATCGTCTCGGGAATCGAACCGCGGACCTCATGCACGCGAGTTCAACCCTCTAACCACTGAGCCACGCTCTTCACAAGTGTGAGAAACACTGAAAAAATGTTGCCGTCGTTTGGGGTGAGAACAGCAAGCAAGCGTACGCCTCTCAACTTTTGAAATTTGAAATGTGAATAACTTCCATGTTTATTATCCGATCTGTACCAAATTTGTACACAACGTCCAGATAAACATATTCTAACTTTGTACCAAAATTCAGTGCTGTAGCTTGGCTGGGTGTGGGTGAAGTGGTGTGTTCAAAATGGTTTTCATCGATTTGTGGAGGCGGAGGGGGGCGTGGCAAAAATCCAAAATAAACTTGATCTGCCTGCAAACACTACAAACACTATGCAAAAAAAATTATGTCTCTATCTCTTATAGTCTCCGAGATCTGTGTGTTCATACGGACGTACAGACGGACAGACGGACAGACGGACAGACGGACATGCTCCAATCGACTCGGCTGTTGATCCTGAGTCAGAATATATATACTTTATGGGGTCGGCCACGCCTCCTTATGGGTGTTACATACATTTGCTCTTGTCACTAACCCAATATACTCTTGGTTCCCAAAGGGCACCGAGTATAAAAACTAAAACAACAAACGGAAAGAAGCAGCAGCAGCAGCAAGCAGCGAACGGCAAGCGGCGACGCTTTTGCTGTGATTATGTTTGAGGTCATAAATTTTGACGCCAGTTGATTGATTGATACTGGCAAACAAACAGATATATGAAGATATATGTATATATATGTTTATGCAGATATCTATATGCACAGCTTATATAAATATATATATATATATATATATATATATATATATATATATATATACTACATATACAGATATAATCTTCTGTAGTTATATTTACAATTGAGGGGGAAAACTTCAATGAATTGTGCACACACAAAATGTTTATCTACACTTTATTTTGACGCCCTCGATACATGCTATAAACGCATGAAAACAAATATATAAATATGTATGAGAATATATATATAAATATGCATGAATATATATATAAATCTGATAAATATATAAGCTATAGCTATATTTACATTATAAAACCGCAAACATTTATATATATATTTTTTTTTTTTTTGTGGGGAGACTTCTCTTACTTTTGCCGCTGCCATTGCAATTGTTGTGTTTATTAAGTTTAACCAATTCTAAAAAAAAAATACACCCTTCCGTTAGCTAGCTCTCTCCCCCCCCTCTCCTCCCCTTCCCCCGCCACTTTCACTTAGCTCATGTGTGTCTCTGTGTCTGTACGTTAACAAGTCCACAAGGTCGAACACATTAAGCTTGGCTGCCACAGCAAAAAAAATAAAATAAAGTTGTACGATTTCTATATAATAATTCTACATGCTATATCATATTTATATATACATATATATAGTATAATACCTGTGACAACATGCAATCTACAATTGCAAATATTATTTACACTGCAAAAAAAAAAAATGTATAAAAAAAATATAACAAAATTTTTTAAAAATTATTGAAAAAAAAAATGCTGTGAAATTTGCATAGAATTTTTTTTGAGCAAAATTTATTATTTGCATTAAATAAATATTTGCAAATAAATTTTCGCCAAGTGTATAAATAATAAGTAAAATAAATACAGGTTAAAATTCTGCAAAATGTTTCAAATGCAGCAACAGTAACAGTAACAACAACAACAACAACAACAGAATGCGAAACGCTTTCACGACACAAAATAAAAATGCAACAGAACGTCGAGAAACCAGTTCAACCACGTAGACAACATAGCATAGCAGGGGCAGGAGCAGGGGCTAAAGGCGGGGGTGGTGTCCGTGTCAATGGTGAGAAAAATGGGAGGAGAAGTTAGCATAGAGATAGAGCTGGAAAGCAGCAGCAACGGCAGCAGTAGCAGCATTTGATTTTATGGCAGTGTTGCAGCAAATCCATCAATGAGGCAACCTGCAAAGCTCCAAGAGTTGCAACCTGCTATGCCATGATATGAGACTGTAGCACAAATCACGTTCGTAATTGTAACTGTAATGAGAATTGAGTTTTCTTGCTTTTGCCCCACAGCACGTACAAGTTACGTATGTCTCTCTCTCTCTCTCTCACACACATATACTCTTTGTATTTGTGTTTATGCACCTGAAACTGGCTGCAATTTAGCTGTGGCAACACATGTGCCACAAAAACTTGCTTACTTGCAACAGCTTTTCACATACAGTAGCTGCAAGAATAAGAATGAGAATCTCAAAATCTTGCCAAGTGCCTGACAGCCAAAACACTTTGATTGAATTTCATTTTTTTTACCTGCTACTTTCGCATATAGCATTTTTTTTTTCTTGATTATCTGCAATTGGACACGTTGTAGTCTCTGTTCAGATCAGATCAGATCAGTGCTGGCTAAGATATAATGCCATAAGCCAAGCAATCAAGTAAAAAAAAAAAAAATTGCAACGTAATTTACAAAATAAAATTAATGGCCGCCAAGGCTGCAGCAATAATTTATGCAAAATAAATTTGTAAACAATTTTTATAGCTAAAAATTTAAAAAAAGAAATAAAAATAAATAGAATTAAAGTAAATTATGAATTTATTTTATTTTTTTTTTATTCATATTTATTTTGCTTTATTTTTTTATGGCCAAGAGTTCAACATGCTTGAAAATTCATTAAAAACTTTGCAAAAATATTTCTGTCAAAATTTTATTTAAAATTTCTCTTGCTTAAAAAAGAACAAAACAACAAAAGCAACAAATAAAAAATGAAACTAAATTAACTTTTTTTTTTGGCAAACACACAACAAAAACGTAACGAAATGTTGAAAATGTGCAAAAAAATTAAATGTAGTAAAAGCAAGTTTTGAAAAAGTTAAGAAAAAGCATAACAAATGCGACATGAAACTTAACTTGTAGGCAAAAAAAAAATACAAAAAAAAAAAACAAAAAGAGACAAAAACCTGTTTCACAGCTCTCTGATGATGATGATGATGATGGAACAGCATCTCTCTCTTTCTCTCTCTGCCGCACTATCTCTTCACTCTCAGCAGCAGCAGTCAGGCAGGCAGGCAACCAGCTGACCGGCGTCCGGTGTTCATATTGAAGTTCCGACATGGTCAGTGAACTGTATCTGTATTTTTATTTGTATTTGTGTTTATTTCTGTATATATATATATATATATATATATGTGTGTGTGTGTGTGAAAAACATGAAATGAAAATTATCCAAAAAAAAAAAAATAAAAAATAAAACATACAGAGGAAACAGACGTCAGACGTAAAGAAGATTCAGTTGAAAAATAACAACAAAGAAGCAGCAGCAGCAGCACCTCAAAGATCAACAACAAGCAAAAAAAAAAAAAAAATGTTGTTAATTTTAACTATATAAAGAGCCCAAAGAGTGCTCTTTTGTGCATGCTTATGCTTGTCTCAAAGAAAAGAAGCAGAAAACGAAA
>JBAMBR010002355.1:0-32750 GCA_037044475.1 Zaprionus obscuricornis | reverse complement strand
CAATATTTATATTATTGATCTGAAATGTGTATGAAATCACTTTAAATATCCATTTATAATGTTAGGGGCGCGTATTTGATGTTTTTTTGTAAATTATATCGATTGTGTTAATTAAAATGCTTCTTCGGTGGTTTATTTACAAGCAGTTAAACATGAAGTCAAGTCAAGATCGAATCTTGAAAAATCCATAAGCCAAATGTGTCAGTGTTAATGCCAGTGTCAAGCAGTTGTATGTCAGATAACATTGAATAATGTTGAAAATGTAGCTGGAGATGGAGTTTGATTTTTGGTCATCATATAACCTGTGCCAGCTGTGGCACGGCTTTGTGGTTTCAAACAATAATTAAAAGCAAATAAATCAACACATTTGTTCAACGACTAATTGAAGCTCAAATAATTCAAAAAAAAAAAAAAAAGAAAAAAGTGAAAAATTTAACTAAAAGCGTCACTTGGAGACCACCCAAAAAGATACGATATGAAACGGCGGCAAAAGTTGAGTTCAGTTAAGAGTTGAGAGTTGTAATCGAAGTGTTAATAGGCCAAACGGGTTTCGTTTCGTTTTAGATATGTCTGGATAGATCGATACACGAAAATTTGCTTGCCGGGTTTTTTTTTTCTTTTTTCTTTTACTAACTCTTTCTCCCCTCTCTCTCTCTCTTGCTGGCACTGTTGCATAGTGAATATTATAGCGACAAAACTGACAAAGACGAAACGTTGACGTTCTTCACTCAACGGGCGTTCATCTGAGAGTTTTGCGAGATTTGCCGCAAATACAGTGACAAAGATGAAGACGACGTTGGAGACGAACGACGTAGACGTTACAGTCGATGTCGACGGATATAGAGAAGACAGAGACGGCGACGTTGGCAGTAGTAGAAGTAGCAGCATCAGCAGCGAGTTCGCTTCACGCCCGTTGCACTTGAATGCTTCAACGACATTCTGATTTGTGGTTGCGGCTGCTGCGACTGCGGCTGCGGCTGTTGTGGCTGTGTCTGTGGCCGATGCCGATGGCAATGCCTGCAATGACTTGGGGCCTTGGCCTGGACCTGAGCGCACGCCGTTTGCTCGGTAATATTTCACGTGAAGTGAAAACTAAAAATTAATCTACATAAAAAGAAATCAAAATAACAAAAACAAAGGCGAAATGCTGCTGGCAAAGGTGAAAGTTTTCCATGATCTACACTTTGGGGTTGTCTACTATTAGAATTGGGAATCTATTGGGGTCGTGAAATGGCGCTACGTTTTCCGTATTTCTGTATGTGCATATAGCATACATATATCTATCTCACTCGTGCACCCTTCATTAATGCGTGCCACAGTTAATTTCAATATGGCGTCGTTGTCGTTTCCGCATGGCGATGCCTCTGATGCCCGATGGTTGATGCTGCGCCGTTGATAGACGCGCTTTAAATGCATAAAATTGCTGACTATAAATAAAATTTAATGAAACACATTTTTCGATTCTTGATACTGCTTCTACTTTTGCTACATTTTGCCTCCCTTTCTTTTCTCTATCTCACTCTAACAGTCCCTAGCCCTATCTCATTCATACATATTGTTTTTTTGGCAAAGGATTGAAGCGAAATGAACATTTAGTTTCGCATCTTCTATGCATTTTGAGTTATTATTGTAATTTGGCTGCAGGCAGTCGGCTGGAACGTAGCCTGCAGTATGTTGGGATCGTAGCCAGAGTCGAAGTCGCTGTCGTAGTCGTAGTCGGTTTTAGAATTTTTGTATTTGTATTTAAACCATAATTGGAATTTCTTTTTTTTTTGTTGTGTTCATAATTTGACGAATTTTTCACAGTCTATGAAATATAATAAGTTTGCGGCAAGTGCACATAATTTCTATCTCATGCTGCATGCATTTAATTAATTAGACAAGAAAAAACCCAAAAAAACTAAAAAAAAAAAAGTAAAAAAAAATTAATAATAATAAATAAAAATAAAATAAAAAAATAAAGTAGAAAATATAATTTTTCGAAAGCGATCAAGCAAATTCAGAGAAAAATCTTTTTACTTCATACAAGAGATCGTTACATATATATATATATATATATATATATATATATATGTGTGTGTGTATTTGTGTATTTACTAGCAAGTACTTAGCCACCTCCACACATCCGTTGAAATATGTTAACGGTAAACTCGTATTCATTTTATGTGCTTCGCGTGCACATCTCAAAATTTAAATGGTCCATAACGGCAAATGAAATAGCAAAATTCTTATTGTTGTTGTTGTTCTGCAAGTATGATGTGTAAATTGCAGAGAAAAAAAAAACTTAAAATCGTTGCATATATACTTATACTTATTATTGTACTTTTTCCTTTTTTTTCTGTTATTTCAAATGTTTTAGTTTTTATTTAAGTGTTTATGGAGAAATAACTAATGAAAAACGCCTTAAATTGCACATTTCGCTACACTTCTTTGCCTTTTTTTTTTCTTCTCTTATTTTTTTTTTTGGTTATTAATAAACACACAGTGTGCAATGAGCGTGTGTGTGTGTGTGCTTGGCAATGTGTGTTAAAGCGCAGCATGATTCGCTCGATTTAAAATACATTTCCATGCCAAAGGCAACGCGCCGAGTTGCCGCCCTTTGATTTATAAAACAGGCTGCTTGCTCCTTGCCATATCCAAAAGAAAACCCGACACATCGCTACCCAACTAGCGGCTTGTCGAGATTTCATTTTTTGTCGCCGTTTTTGTTTATTTAATGTCAATGCAATTTAATGTTTACTCATGTGTTTTGTTCCTGTGTATGTGTGTGTCTCTGTGTGAAAAATATATTCGGCAAATTTATAATGAAAAATAAGAAAACATATGTCAAAATAAAGATAATTTCTTTTGAGTTGCCGAACACCAAGCAAAATTTTAAAGTTTAAAATTTAAATACACAAAAAAAAAAAAAGAAAGACACATTTTTGTAGACTATTAACTTTACAGCCAAGTATTTATATTTCCATGTTTGAAATGCGAATGCGAATGTTAAGATACATCTTAAAGATAGTTAGATAAACTAACACAAACAATGATCAAAGGACATCGGATTAGCGGAAAAGCTGATAAGGCTCTGCAAAAATATAATAAAAACAAAAACTTTAATTAACAAGTAACAACAACAATCAAGATCAACAAATTACTCACACTATCAATACACAGAAACATATGGTATAACTACGCTGCAAATTGGGCCAGGGATTTGCTGTTTGATTGGCTTAGCTTAATGGTTTAACTATGTTGCTTGCATCTCACCCACACTGGGGTTTAATATTAAGACATTGGAACACAATGGATATACGCTAAATATGTGGGATGTGGGAGGACAAAAATCATTACGCTCTTACTGGAGAAACTATTTCGAATGCACAGATGGCCTTGTCTGGGTAGTAGATAGTGCTGATCGTATGCGTCTGGAGAGCTGTAAGCAAGAGTTACAAGTGCTGTTACAAGAAGAACGCTTAGCTGGCGCCACACTTCTTGTGCTGTGTAATAAACAAGATTTGCCAGGAGCTTTAAATTCAACAGAAATCAAAGAGGTTTGTTGGGGTTTCTAAGGGTCATCTACTACAGAATTTATTACACACATATTACATATTTATATATAATGATATTTAAACATCTTTTTATTTTTTGTCTACAGATTCTGAATTTAGACGAAATCACAACACATCACTGGCTGGTCGTTGGGGTTAGTGCAGTTACGGGAGAGAAGCTTCTAAGTTCAATGGATTGGCTAATTGATGATATTGCAAAGCGAATATTTACGTTGGATTAAATTTGATTAGATTAGCTTTTAGCTTATTTCTCAAGCAAATACATTCATATTCATATATTATTTTAAATTGAATTAAATCGATTAATTAATTAGCTTATAGCTTATTTCTCAAGCAAATACATTTTATAAAATTTTTCATCTTTTTTGTTTGTAAAACGCGGCTTAAAATTAACCTTGTGAATAGCTGTGAAGCCTTCATCTAAAGTTGGCATTTTATATTTCTTCTTCATCATATTAAATACCATATCATTAATAGGTGGACGAGAACTATCCAACAATTCTCTATAGACAATATTATGCTTAGCCTGTGCTGGCGTAACATTCATTACAAAGCATCGAACTGGAACTTTCTTCTCTGCGGCAAGTGTTATAAATTTGTTACGAGATGCAACATCAACATTTGTATTATCCACAGCACATGAGCGTCCATCGTTCAGAGCTCGTTGACAAGCGGTGATACAGGCCTGAGTACTGCCCAAAGTATCGGCATTTGCAATCTTATAACCTTTGGCTGATAACACTTCAGTACAGAAGTGACTCTTGCCTGAACCAGGCAGACCAACTACAATAATCATTTCTAATTTATTCTTGTCAAGCTCCACATCATCTGTGATCGAACTGAGCTACATCATAGTTTACGCTACGTGGTTCGAACTCTGGCTTATTCCATGACTCCTTTGATCTATTAAGAAAATGCTCCTCGGGTGTGTAGAATGCGACGTTAATGTTGGCAGCAAATAGACGATCTGCGAGTGAATGATCCTTACGTTGTTTGGTAACTCCTTTGCCTGACTCAGGCCTACCAGCTGCGTCACCAACAAAGAATGAACGCTCTGCGTTTATTTGTAAATCATTATTCATTTCAGTCTTTAAATGCTCCCACATGCCGGGCAATGGTTTTCGATAAATACCATTGCCAATAGCTATAAATACCTGGATAGGAACATTTAACTTTTTGACAATTTCCTTTACTTTAATCTTGAAATCGTCCAACTTAATTTTGCCCTTGGCTATACCAGCCTGATTGGTAAAGAAACATATCTTGAAGCCATCGTTATGCAGACGCAAGAGTTTACCTGGCACTTCCGGATAGATAATCTGCCAATCGGTTGTGTTCTTGGGAAATACATTACCAGATTTGGTTTTTATAATGGTGCCATCCATATCATAGCCAGCAATTTTGGTAGATGCTGATAAGCCGGCACTGCTGAAGATAACCAATTTACCATTTGCCACCGCATCCCATCGCTCTTCACCACTGACAATAGGTTCCGATTCCATAGATGTCGATACTGAATCCATTGATGATGACTCTACCATGGTTATAGCTTCAATTTCTGTACTGGCTTCATCGTTAAAGCTTTGATTCTCTGGTACCGGATTGAAAATCAATTCAAATGGATGCCGCCCATAGATAATATCCACTTGATCACCGTGCTTTAGATCGCCTTCTGTGTCCCTTGCAGCCAAAACGCCATTTATACCACTTGGATTTAAACCCAATATCTTGATGCGTACTTTTCCGAGTTGCAAGTTTACTGATAACTGCAGTTGCCTTCTAGAGCATCTTGAATCCCGAATGCCAGTTGCTTTATTGCGCCCAATGTAATTGATGCCGTTAATCAATCGTACTGCACAATGCTCGGCCTCCATTGGCCTTAGTGTGCAAGTTCTTGAAGCAATTGCATTACTGCATGACGCCATAGCGCCATTAAAATAATTAACCACCGACATTTTATTGTGAAATAAATAAAACAAATCAAATGAAGAAATAAATCAACTTCTTTTCTGTTATCGATTTATTTCAACTGTTGAGTATCTACCGCCTGTTGAGTATGCGCTATATACGAGCTTAACATTTTGTTGAAATGTTATTAACAGAAAACAGTGTTGCATAATGCTCTGCATATTTAGCAGTTGTTAATTAACAGACAATATAAAAATAATATGAGATTCGTTTTATTTAAAATCATTATTTAAAAAAGCGAAGCGTTTAATGTAAATGCATTTATCGAATTAGACATTTAGTTGAATGTATGTAATAATTGAGCACTGAAAACAATAATAATATAATTTCAATTAATATTGAGTCTTAATATGAATTTGTTTTTCAAATTAAAGTAGAAAATTGAATTAAATTTGAATTATTGATTTTCTTATATTATACAATTATACAATACAATTTCAATTAAATAACTAAATAACATATTTAAATTATGTCAGATTTTCATAAACAGATATAAAGAACTTAATTGATTTATGTCCCTTACCTCATAATAATCACAAAAAATAATTGTATACATAAAAGTATGATAAGCTTTATATGCAAATGGCTTAAATGTAATTAAAGCTTATATTCATATGCATAAAATAAAACGTTTACCTGTGCCACTCTTACATACACACACAAACACACTCATAGTCAGTCACAGTGCTGCTTGTGAAATGCATGAAATACATATATATTAAACTGCTGCAATTTCAGAACCAATAAAATCAATAAGACGGAATTCGTTTTGAAGCCATCGACTCGTTGAACATCTACCAGGCTGACATAAAGCGTTAGCTGTGCTCCCAATCAATTCCAAAATTACCGATGGCTGCCAATCGCCCTACAGTTTCGAATTGGATACAACGTGAACCCCGATGGGGGGAGACAAACGTGCAAACATAGCATTCTTTATGCCTGCACAAATACAGACACACGTACATCAACACACACAGACACACACACACACACAGATAAACAAACGTAGACATTGATAAACCTACGCATGCGGGCGATTTTGGTTCGACTCCTATTGGAAATAACTGCGACCCTACACAAAGTATATACCAATAGAATTGAATAGCATCGACTGTTGCATTTTTTTTTTTTGTTGTTAAACTATAAAAATACACTTTCCTTGCCACATATTACATATATATAGATATAGATTATCATATAACTTATAAGATTATCAATTATTTCATTATTTTTCATATTAATGAATAAATAAGCAAATGAAAAGACTTGAAAACATGAAAAATTAAAAACAAATATTGCAAAAAATTCAATAATAGAATTATTGTACACTCTTTTCATGTTAGAGTATTATATTAAATACTCAGCATTAAACTTTTACTTGCGTTTGCGCTGTGTCAGCTCTCCGCTTCTCTATACCGTGCACTGTCTATCACTCGCACTCCCTCAATTTACGCTCTCTTTCTATCTAATGCGCATTGCTATACTTTGCACAAATACAGATAGCTGTGCAAAGCGTATATATATATATATGTGTGTGTGTGTGTGTGTGTCTTCAATGTATTAGTGTATGTATACACACATGTACAAACTAGTTGTTTCATTCAGCTTGCGCTTGTCTAACTTGAAATTGCAAACATTCTGCATACTTTTCAGTCTGTGCGCCTGTTCAAACATTCACATGTTTTCTAATCGCGCTTAGTAAAAGTGTTAGATGAAAACAGACAGAACGGACGGACGGACGGACGGACAGACAGACGCAATGTTTCAAAATGGACTAACAATGTTCTCGTGGGAGTCTGTTTTATATGTGCATGTAAACAAAATATACATATGTATATGTGTGTATATGTGAGCTAGTAGTAGCTCAGACTTTGAATGAAGGATATGCATTTGTTTGAGGTTCATGAATTTCATTTTTGTTTTATTCTATTGCATTTTATTAAATATTAAATATATATTTTTAAATATTAACGTAATAATTATTGTAATTATTGTTGAGTATTTTTTACTTGATATTTAATAAATAATTAAACAAATATTTATATAGCTTGATTTGGCCCATTAGTACTTAAAGCTAGCAATAAACTATTATTCCAAATAAACTTATCAAGCATTTAATAATTTAATTAATTACAGTAGAATCCGGTTATAGCGACTTTCAAGGGACCGATGATTTTACGTCGTTATACCCGGAAGACGCACTAACCGAAAGTAGTTTGTATGTATAAGTTTGTATGGGGACCAACCAAGCCATTGAGTTTTCGTCGTAATAACCGGTCGGACACTATAAGCGGAGTCGTTATAACCGGATTCTACTGTAAATCATATGTCATAGAATTTTTGAAGAAATCACTGCTTGTTGTTGCTTATATTCCTAAATATTTCCCACGTTTTTATATTATTTAATTAATAGTGTTTTATGCTTGACGATTTTGTCTCAACATTTGATTTGTTTCTCTTCTCATTCATTATTTGTTGCACTTGTTCGTTGCTCTTGCTACTTGTTGTTTTGATTGAACATTTCAAATTCAATGTCGCATTTTTATTAATTTTAGTGTCCCCAAGCAACAATTTGGGTTAGCAAAATAAACATAGAAAAAACATGTGCAAAAATTTAACAATAAATATATATATAAAAAAAAAAAAACAAGTATGAAAGGCTACAGTTGTGTGCATCCGACAGAAAAATACCCAGCATCCCAGTGAATAAAATATAACTGTACTTATATTATATGCTCTTTCTTACCTGCTCTTGCGTGCGATGTGTTTTTACACATATATGAAAGCATTGCGTTGACAGCTAAAGCTCAGCTGACGCCCAACTGATTTAACGCGCGAAAATGAATTGTTTAATAACTTTTTTGTTTCTTAATTAATCGATACCATTCTTTTCAGGACTGTTTTATATTGATGCTTTTAAAATAACAAGTCTCTAGTGTTTATAGAAGCTGAAATATTAGATGCGTCAACCGATTTTGGGCGTATTGTGGTCAAACGGGGCGTGGCATCCAAAGTTTGAAATAAACTCGATCATGGTACGCTAAACACGTGCCTACATACCAAATTTGGTGTCTCTAGCTTATATGGTTTACAAGTTCTTTGCATTCAAACAGACAGACAGACGGATAGACAGACATGGCCAAATCGACTCGGCTATTGCTCCTGACCAAGAATATGTATACTTTGTGGGGTCTACTACACGCCTCCTTTTGCCTGTTACGCACATTTGCACAAACTTAATATACCCTTTTTTTCATTTTCAGGGTACAAAAAGCTTTGTGTTGATAAAAAGTTTAAAAAAAAGTACATACAAATAAATGTATAAAATAAAGTCGGGTATATTTTATATAGTAAATACACTACATACAGTAGTAGCTAAACAATTTTGTATTTATTTATTTTTTTTAATAAATATTGATTATTTAATATTATATATTATATAAATAGTAAATATATAATTATATATTAATTATAATAATAAGAAATTATAATTATAATAATAATTATGTAATAAGAAAATTAATTAAAGCATATATTGTGTAGCGCAACTCATGAATCATTCGCACTTGTTGATGTTCTGTATAGTTCACTCAGTAGTCAACAAGTGTTTGTTGTTATACTGACTAAGCACACACACACACACACACACACACATACATGCATACATACATTCATTTTTGCATATGTTTGCATTCCATACACCATATACGATATATGTTTCTCTCTATATCTTTCATGCCCCTAGATTGGTCAGCATATGCAAAAAAAAAAAAAAAAAAAGCCCAAAAAAAAATCAAATCTCTGACATTGAACTCTGACAGTGGCTTACGCTGTATAGTAATCTCTCATGGCGACTTTAGAGAATAGACTTTTATTAGTGCACAGTTTGTCAACGACTTTATCAGTTAGCAAACGAACGCTAAACGACAAACATCACATCAATCGCACTATATAAATATATATATATATATATATATATTATATATGCTAAATATCAACTATAAAACTGCGCAATGTTGTGGAAATCATTTTGGATATTCCTGTTATCATTTTGTCAGCTTTATAAACTATATATAGCAGATCAAGGTATATTTATTAAATCATAATTTGATATTATTTAAAAAAAAAAAAAAATAAATAAATGAACTTAAATTCAGCAGCCTATGAAACGCTACGTGAACGCATTATGAAAGCTGAGCAAATGTTATCATTGGGTGGAAATTTATGGCTAACATCGGATGAAGAGAAAGCCAATAATATTTTAATGAATGCCAAGCGAGCGGAAATTGCTGATGGCATTAAAAATCCAGAAAAATATGCACCAGCTATGCATTTCTTTCAAGCTAAACAATATATACGACAAAGTGAAGTATTTCGTATTATACAAAAGATGCCGAAAGGCGCTTTTCTACATGGCCATAATACGGCCATGGTCACATCAAAATGGATTATATCAAATCTGACAGCAACTCAAAATTTATATACATGTCGCGATATAAATGGTCTATTGATATTTACCTATAATACGGCAAATTGTCATAGTGAGGAGCAAAATGTATGCACAGAACGTATCAATGCCGAAGATCGTAATCAATATGAACGTCAGTTGGAGAAACATATCAATATGCATACAGCAAAGCCCGAGGGTAAGTAACATATAAATAAATAAGACATATGGTAAATATATATCATAAATAATATTTCATATATTTGCCAATAGCTCTTTTGCCTGATAAGCGAAAGATATGGAGTCGCTTTGAAAATATTTTCACTACAGTCGATCGTTTATATAAATATCAGCCAACTTATTGTGCATATCATAAGCGTTTGCTTGAGGAGCTATGCGAGGATAATATTATGTATGCTGAAATTCGTTTCTCACTTTCGCCTGTAAGTATGCAATAAATAATATTTGCTATATATATATGTATATTTCTGATCTTTGATTATTTTATGTATTTTATAGCTTTATGATGATCGTAATTATACATATAGTTCACTAGATGTAGCCAATCAACTTGAACGCATTGTTGAAGAATTTAAGGCAAATCATCCTGACTTTATAGGACTCAAAGTGATCTATGCTAAACGCAATCGTGCAACTGTCGAAAAAATGGCTGAAAATATACGAACTTTTAAGCAATTACAGTGAGTGAAAAGTAAACCAAGTTAACAATACTCTATAAATACAATATAATATTTTTCTCTTCTAGTGCTGCAAAACCAAATTTCATCATAGGTTTTGATATGATTGGACAAGAGGAAACTGGTGATATGATTAATAAATATGTAAATGAATTTTCAGATTTACCAAGCACAGCGAACTTTTTCTTTCATGCTGGTGAAACAAGTGAGTCACAAATTGCGATTTGCATCCAATATTTTAATATATTCCATTAATTCTCAATTATTATATAGATTGGTATGGTCGAAACGATTGGAATATGATGGATGCAATTTTATTAAATACAAAGCGCATTGGACACGCCTTTGCATTGCCCAAACATCCGCAATTATGGTCAACCATTAAGAAACGTAACATTGCCATTGAAGTGAATCCTTTGTCAAATCAAGTTTTGGGCCTTGTATGGGATTTACGTAATCATCCTGCAAGTTTTTTAATTGCCGAAAACTTTCCCATTGTTATATCCGCCGATGATCCTGGCGTTTGGGGTGCCAAAGGCTTAAGTTATGATTTTTATTATGCTTTCATGGCAATGGCACCAGTTGAAGCTGATTTACGTTTCCTTAAACAGTTAGCATTAAATTCGATAAAACATTCAGTTTTAACACCTGTCGAAAGACGGAAATTTAATCGTGTATTCCAAAGAAAATGGCAAGAATTTATTGCAAATATCTTAAATCCCAAGTTCAAATAGTCTAAGTATAATAACTATATGATAAACTTGTTAAAGATTACGAAGCTAATACATAAAATGAGATTAATATTATTATATAATATATACTCGTAGTATACTTAAACTGTATTTGGTGCAAACCAGCCATGTAAACATTTTGGTACTGGGCCATTTGTATGAAAATCGCAACGTCCTAGCTCTGTCATTGTCTTGGCACACAGTACAATCAATCCTACATAACGATCATTTAAGCCACCAAGAACCATGGATGCTAGAATTACACCATCATCTTCACTTTGCGGTTGCGGTGAGGGTACAAAAATTGGTTCACTGGGATAAATATTTGCTTCACACCAAGTCAAACAGGTTCTACTAATAACATCCACCTTGATGAGCTGTACATATATAAATTGTAAATTTTAGAAGTTTCTGATGATCAGATGATTGTATTAATAACTTACAGTTCCTGGATTTTCGGCATCAACATCGGAACTTATTGCATAAAAGTAACGATATTTTTTACCCATATATTTCTCATAATATATTCTGGGAGTTTCACAGCCCCAATCGCATAACATTTCAGGTCGTACATGGATAGCACCATTATCAGCTTGATATGCCTCAGCCTGACTCTGCTCTAAGCTCACCAAATTGACACCGTCAGCTTCTTCATATCGTGCACGTTTCGGTGCAATTTTAGGACTTTCCTGTCTACTGTTGGTTGCCATGTATGTAATATCTGCATACTGTGAGACTGAGTGCTTGAGGCGTGTTGCCTGTTGCTGTGGCGTTGGAGTTAGACCAACTAATGACATTGATTTCACCAAACGTCGTTTGCTGCTACTGACAATTGTTGCCGTTTTAGTGCCAAGTGGCAAAACGAAACGCAAAGGACGACCACGAAAGAGTGTTGCATAATTTGGATTTGTTTGCATATTGGCAATAGCCTCTAGATACATGCAATTAATCATTTCAGGATTCTTATAGCAGCAAATATCAATAACAACATGATTATCCTGCTCATATGCGTTAATAATATGTAAGTAGAAAAAGGCTTCCGATTCATAAGTTTGCACTAATTTACCCGTTGAACGCTCGATTAAATGCAACAATGTTGGTTTATCCTCGTACCACTTTAAACAAGCTGCCAAATGTTGATTGTATAGCTGAGCTTTCATATATTCTGTTAGCGATACTGACAACGGCTGCTCAACTATGACAAAATAATGTTCGGTTAGGCCAAAAGTATGCATATAGCCAGGATGTAATTTCCAGCGGCAAGGTAATGTAGCGACGATATGTGCATCCTCGAACATATGCTGACCATTGGGAAAGCAAATTATGCTATATGCCGGGCCAGACTTTGTCATGCTGGTGCCAAGATTATATACTGTGCCACTAGGCAAAATATGCGGATGTGATGTATGATTGATAATGCCAATGTAATCCGATGTGCAGATACGTCCCTCAGTGGCCAACGTACAGGGATTTATACTACAAGAATTTTAATAAAATTAATTGAAATATTTGAAATAATTGATATATTACGTATACGCACCGATGCATAAATGGCGTCTCTGTGAATGTATAATATTGATCACCAAAGGGATAAATTGATATCATTGAATTATCCGAACCATTATCAGCACGAAATATTGCTGCAAATTTATCAAAAATTGAATGACAAGGATCAGGTACAGCCGCTGTACCAAATTCAGTGACAACAATACGTTGAGCTGCACGATTCTTTTGCAATGTTTGTGTATCCACAAAACGATTCTGATAAGTTACCCGACCAGCCTTAATAGCAAAACGATGCACCAATGCAGAACAATCAAAGAGATGAGCAAAATTCATGTCACCAACTTTCCAACTGCCAGGACCATTCCGTAATAGGCTACCATTTATCCATTGTGGTATATGACCACTGACATGACCTTCAATGGGTTCAACAATTTCACGTTCACATGAACGCAACCAGACATCTGATGAACAATTGGGATAATATCGACCATTACCATCCAATCGTATTGCCTCCGGATCATTTTTCTGCTGATCATAATTGACCTGCAATCAGAATCAGAAAAAATATATTTTACCCGCATGGCATTCATTGCCATTGGCTGATAATTAAAGTATATGTCTTTGAGTACAGTTTATAGTTTAGTTAACTAAGTTGCGACTTAATATGGATTATCCATCTGTTAATCCATTCTACTATTTGCCCTTCTGACGATTTTCACATTCCATGCGCATTTCATCAGCTGCCTTTTTTCCCATCGCAACATATTGAACTGCTGGTACATTTCAAATGATTTTACACCAACACACACACCTGCACACACACACATACAGAAAATTGACTTTAAGGTATTCGAATTTAAATTTGAAAATATTGTTAATATTTTGTTTGTTTGTTTTTAGTACATTTTTTAGGCACTCATTTTGGAAACATTTTGTAAAAATTCTTCATAAAAAAAATTGTAAACGAACCGCAAAAAAATCGCGTATAAAACTCTTGAAAACGCGTGCTGACATTGCGTAAGATTTCAATAAAGAAATATATATATATATGTATATTTATATATATATATAGTATATAGTCGATATTAGTTATTATTGACAGCAGACGCAATGGCACTCCACGTAGTATCCTTGAACTGCTTGCCGTTTGGTTGCACTGCTCGCCTTTGCTTCCACTGCTTGCTATTCGATTACACTGCTTGCGAAGAAGTACTGCAGATATTAGATGGACAGGCGCCCTGCTGTAAGGCCCAACGACAACTGACAAGTTTGCAAAAAGTGCTTGTAGCACGACAAGTACGATTCTTATGAGGGCGGGCGTCGCTGGCAACTGACCCTACGGTGGCGAACGTTATTCATAATTTTGATTGACAGACTGAACGACGCTTCGCTTAAAATCGTTTGTAAGCTACACCATACAATATCCATATATACGTATGTAGATATGTGTGTGTGTGTAGCATATGTAAAACAAAAACAAAAAAATAGAGAAACAGCATTTTTGCCGCTTCGTCAATAATCGTGCACACACATTTGTAGGTAAAGCCACAAGTGCAGAAAAATTCTATTGAAACTAACAGTTTACTATGTATATACATACCATATACACATATGTATATACATATAAAGAGGTGTAGTGTGGCGTCGAAATTTAATACACTCCACTGACTGACTTTTCTGTCTGACCTTGCGGCAAACCCAACGTTTCCAAGTACTATAATTATCTTTTATTTTTTCTGTTTTGTATGTGTTTTTCTTTGCAGAAGCCACAACAAAACGAAGTTGAAAGCAATTTAATAAGATGACGATGTAAGTGCAAGTAACTAGTTTAAACACACACATATTTACATATACACATGCGTACGTATGCACTTCGGCTAGTATAAAACTATATTATGTATACACCGCGTGGCCATAGCAAGTCATTTAAATGGATTTAAGTTCATGATCGAATCAATTGTAGACCAGTCTTATATTTATGTCTAACAATTTAAATCCGTTCAGCAGTTCAGTCAGGTGCATCTTAAACATTGCCTCAATTTAAAGCGTCTTGCGAACTAATTTAAATTGATTTCAATCATTTTATGCTTTTAGCTGTTGAGCTCACATCTATTATTGAGGCTTGGCATGCAGCTGCATTTTTATTTTATGCCATTTGTGGCAATTATCATAGTAACGAAAAATATATACATATATATTTATAGAGTAAATCATTTCCTTAATTTGCCACACCCGAAACATCTTCTGCCATTTGTGATTTTTATTTATTGATCAATTTATAATATTCTTTCAAATATTTTCCTGCTTTGTCTTTGAATTTTTTTTTTTGAAACCTAACGTAAATGTTTTCATCAACAACAGTGTTGAGCAATTCAACAATTGAAGTTTCGAAGTGTTGCATAATACTTCTAGTGCTCATCAGCTGTTCACTGACAAATGAGCAGCAAATCAACGGCGCAAAACTGAAACGTAGTGCAGAAGAAAAAAATGAAGAAAAAAACAACAACACCAAAACAAATTTTGTAGTTAACCGTTTCATGTTTAAAACTTGTTTCCCCCAGCGGCAATAGCAACAAGCATAATAACAAATTCAATGAGAGCAATATTATAAGCACATATAATACGTTTGATTGCGTTAATTCCGTTGATTTTAGTGCTGATTTTGATCCAGATTCAGCTTATACCCACAACTCCAGTTTCTCACATTTCGGTGACTACTCTTGCGATATGAGTGCTCAACGGCAGAATTCTATTGGTGCCCATAACAACATACAGAATGGCGGCAGCAGAATTCCACGCGGTGCAGCACGACCAAGACAATCGCCACGGCCACGACAGACCTTGTCGCCACGAATTAATCAATCGTTTGTGCCAATATTTAATGAACGCAGCAGAAACGAGGATTCTGCCGTACTTACCGATACTCTATGGAAATTGGCACGTAAAACGGGCACATTAAATCTGACCAACAAGGGAATGGCAAGTGGTGAGTATCTAATGCCAATTGTAGACTAATATCACATAAAATTGTGTGGTGCAGTTATTACGGCAGACCAAATGAATCGTTGGAAATCTATTGTAAATTCACAAACGAAAAAGACCAAGGGGAAGCAACAACAAACAATAAAATGCCACAATAATAACGACCTCATAGATAGCAGTGCCTTGTGGTTCTGGTATATGTAATATGTAATGTGTTTGACATCTCGATAACTCGAACTTGGCCCTGACTATCCATAGATGGAGCCGTGCAAATTATACGCTTCAATGCAACTGATGCTACAAACAAGCAAACAAAAATCTCATTTAGTTGTTATACGTGAAATGTTAAATGTTTAGTTTGTGCCGTGCGCTTGCTGTTCACGGAAGTGTCAGTTGATCCGACTCACGGAATATACATATCCTTCAAGATTGCGTCCTCAAGGCGAACACGAAAAGAGTTAACATCATTTTGTATATGTGGTCCACATCCACAACGACGACGAGGACGAGGACAACCATTACGTTATTATCAGATACGTGAATTTCAAATGGCCTCGTCGGCCGATGAACTGGAAAGTGAAGATCCAGATGATGAGCTAGAACTAGATGAACCAATATCGCTGACAATTCCAGATGCCGATGCTCGTAGTGATAAAATTAACATCAAACATTTGCTAATGCTCATCCTACTCTGCTTTCCAATTGCAGTTCCCGAACGACTCTATGATATTAACGAGGCCGATGACGATAGCAGAAAGGCAAATTTAGAGAAACTATCAATAAATGAAGAAGATGCCTGGTGGAATCAAGTGCCATTAAATAATCTTGATTTAAGTTCCAATTCCCTATCGCATGTATCGCCAAAAATTGAGAATTTAATAACATTAACTGTGCTGCAATTACATGACAATGCGCTGGTCGCACTTCCGCCACAGATTGGCAAACTGGAGAAATTGGTACGATTGAATCTTAGTCACAATAAGCTAAGCGAATTGCCCAACGAGCTCTTCAGTTTGCCAGAGCTGCGACATTTGAATATTTCGCATAATGAGTTCAGCGAATTAAATCCAGATATAAGTAATTTGCATATGCTTGAATTTCTGGTAAGTAAAAAAACAATAAAAAAAATGTATATCTCTTACGAAATGGTTATGGATAATTTAGTTTTATTATTAATTAATTAAAATTAAATAAATTAATTTATTAAAATTATTAATAATAATAAAAAAAATCGAAATGTTAATAAATTAAAATTAACGCTTGCTAACACAACGTAATGTAAACAACACAAGGATGCTGGGAACAATAACATAAACAGTTTGCCAGGTGGCATTGGTTTTCTGGTGCGTCTAACTGCGCTTCTATTGCCCAATAATCACATCAAGGAACTGCCTCCTGATATTGTTTATATGCGCTGTAAGTATTTTCACACTTTTTTTTCCTTTTATTACAAACACATTTAAATTACAAATACACAAAATTAACACCAAAAATTTCTTTAATAAAGCTCTACAAAAGTTGGATCTTATGAAGAATGATTTAATTGCATTACCGGAGGATATGGGTTTACTGCGAAAATTGGAATGTTTGTATATACAGCATAATGACATAAAGGATTTGCCTAGTTTTGAAGGAAATGAATCATTAAATGAATTGCATGCCAGTAATAATTATATTGAGGTTTGTTCCAGCTCAATATCATAGTTATATTTAAATTCTTTAATTATATCCTTTTTGTACAGTGTGTGCCCAAGGATCTTTGTAGCAGTTTGCCACATTTAAAGATTTTCGATTTGCGTGATAATAAAATTACACAATTACCAGATGAAATATGTCTGCTGCGTAATCTCAATCGTTTGGATGTATCAAATAATACAATAAGTGTGCTGCCCGTCACATTATCCTCGCTGGCACATTTGATAAGTCTACAAGTTGATGGAAATCCAATTAAAACTATTCGACGCGACATATTGCAATGTGGCACAGCACGCATTTTACGCACACTGCAGGATCGCGCACAAGCTAAGGATAGAGAAATTGGCGGTACCGATGTTGCATCATGCAGCAATAGTCAAACTGAGCTACCAGCCAGCAGTATTGAAAAGTAAGTAACATTAATTAAACAAATTTAAGAAATGAAGCATTGATACATATCTCGGCGCCTCAGCAATGGCTATCAACAATTTGGTGCAATGTCTCAAGCACAAGCACAATTTATGCAATATCAATGTCCACAGCAATTTATGCAATCGCCGTCGCCACAATCAGAGAATTTATCATTCTATTATCAGCAAATGAATCAACGAACTTTGCTAAACCAATCGCAATTTATGGCACAAAATTATGATAATGATCAGCAATATATGCACATGATGAATTATATGCCACAACAGTCGCCATATCATCAAAATGCCTATAATCCCTATAATTCTATGCAACATATGTTTATGCCACCACAACAACAACAACAACAGCATCAATATCAACATCAGCATCAATATCAACAACAGCAACAAAATTATTTTCAATTCAAAGGCTGCGCCGTTCAACCACGTTGGGTGTAGTGTATCACCAAGTTGCAAACATTTATAGATTTAGTTAGAGTTTGAATATTAGACTTTTCCTATTATTATTTCTAGCCTTTACTTATATTTAATACGTTATCTTTCTAATTACAGATTTAAGCTACGTCAAACTCGCACATTGGCTGTAAATTTGGAGGGATTAACGGATGTGCCAGATCAAGTTTTTGAATTAGCCAGCGCTGAGAATGTGCATGTCGTTGATTTTGCTCGCAATCAACTGAGCACACTACCCAATGGGTAACTATATATACTAGTTATACTAATTATTTATACTATATAAAAATTTTATAATTTCTATTTTAGTTTACGGCACATGTCAAAGCTGCTGAAGGAACTGGTTTTGTCACATAATTTAATCGATTTTATTCCACCATTTGTATCACAATTTACACGCATTTCATATATAAATCTATCAAATAATTTACTAACTGAGTTGCCCATTGAATTTGGTGTTTTGAATACGTTACGTGAGCTAAATATTGCCAACAATCGGTAAATATTAATATTCTGTTTATCTTAAACATAATTCTCATTGTCAACTTTTTTTTTATTATAGTTTTAAGCTCATGCCAAAAGCTATTGCCGAGCTACAGGGACTTGAAATTTTAATAGCCAGTGATAATCAAATAAAAACATTGAATGTTGCAACTTTTGAGGGTTTACCACGTTTAAGTACGTTGGATTTACGTAATAATAACATTGATTCTGTGCCACCAACATTGGGTAATCTTACGAATATAACGTAAGTTTCTTATCTTCATTTTCATATTTGCTGCTGGCTGCTGTGTAATATTCTTTAATTTATTTATTGCTTGTTTATTTCAAATTTATAGACATTTGGAGCTGATTGGTAATCCATTTCGTCAGCCACGTCATCAGATACTAATGAAGGGCACAGATGCCATAATGTCTTATCTACGTGATCGTATTCCCGTTTAAAACCAATTTTGCAACATTCAAGCTAATGGATTTTATTTTATTTATTTCTTTTTTTTTAAGCACTATATTTAATGACTTTCAATTGTTGTGTTAGTTTTTGACAAGAAAACCGAAAAAATATTAAGAAAATGGGCAACCAAATTATAGTAGCACTCATATACAGATGTATGCATACTAACACACATACACACACACACGCACATACGCAATCGCAATGCAAAAGTGTGTGTGTGTGTGTGTTTGTGTGTGTTGGTGTTGCTGTTTGTGTATGAGTGTCAGACGCGCATAGTACCTTGTACCACATTTAACATGCAACAAGCTCACACTAAAATATACACACGCACACACTCACGCACATAGAGGTAAACTAGTCAGCGTTTTGGTAATGAGCAACACGCACCTTGTTAAATATTTTGTTTTGGCCAAAGAGCTTTGCAATATAAAAAATAAAAATTAAACAATAAATAATACAAATAAAATATATGCTACGTTTATTATTAATTTCAAATTCTGCAGGCTGTGCAGCAAATGATTCAATTATGTTCCACAACTTCGTTACGCAATCGCTTGGCAAGTGTTCGTCGTAATTGTAATGCAGCATTCTCAGCCTCATCGGCTGAAGGTGGCGGCATTGTTAGATCTGGTCTCTCCAGCAATTGTTGTGCCATTTGTGCAGAACTGGGCCGTGCACCGGTAGAGACTTGCGGAGTGTTGCGTGCAACAGTATCGTGTAATTGTTTGGCGCGTGTTTGTTTCTTAATTGCAACAATTTTATCACGTTGCTGACGCAGATATTCCTGCCGCGAGATCACATCATTGGGATCCACTTTATCGTCTTGTTCAAAGAATAAATTTAAGCGTTGAAATTTATCATTAACTAATTCAATATTGACATCCTGTTCGGGTGTTAGTGCTGCCTCTGGACTCTCAAGATCATCGGACACTGTTTTGGCAATAAGTTGCGCCACATCTGCATCCGACAGAGCAGCATCTCTGTAATAGTTTTTATTATTTTTATTTATAAATTAATATCTAATAGAGTTCATAAGTCATAACTAACCCTTGATCTGTGCCCGAAGCATTTTCACTACTATCTCCAGCATCTATTGATTGACTTTGAGCCAATTGATGTTTCTCAATTAAATCCAAAGCCTGCAATTGTAACTCTACATTCCGTTGCGTCATCATACGTATAAAAATCTTTAAATCATTGGCAGCCCAGATCTTAAATATTTATAACAATTAATAAAATTGATTAATTTAATCATAATATAAATTTCAATTTACTTGCTGAAATAAAACCTGATGAAATTGAAATGGATTCTCGCCATGCCCCTGCTGACGTCCCTCCAGGCAGGCCAACTCAAATTGTTCGGGAGTAATATGCATTTCTTCCATGAAACTACCAAGCATAAAATCTACTAAATTTTTATATTCCTCATGAATTTGTTGCACATCTGCATTATTCTCATCCATTGGCGTATTGGGATCAAAGACTGCAAGAATTTTTGAATATATGCAAATCATTTAACTAATTGTTAAAGTTGAAGAATATTTCATTTTCATGGCTTACCCAAAGACTTTTGTTCAATAAATGTTTGCAATGGTGCATTCCATACGGGTCCATGCAAAAAACAGACCAAAGAATCAAATACCCAAGAATCTTCAGCAGACATTTTTTTCTCCGTGATATAAATGCAATAATAAACCTTAGTGTAAATCGGGCAACTCCTTAATGCAAAATGTCGTCAGCCTATGACTATGTTTGGTCCTTGAAGTCATTGCCGTTGCCATGATAACAAGCTAAAAAGCCAAAACCAACACAGCACAATTCCCTTTCCTCTGTTAACTATCGACCGATAAATAGAGTCTATATATGTAGTAAATTAGCAAGAAGCTAGTCTAATTATAGTTCCGTTTGAGAATTAAAACACATTGAGTTTTGTTTTTTTTTTTGCAATTTATGTTTTTTTTGTTGTTGTTTTTGTTTAAAAACTATTAAAAACTATGATTTAATTTACTCAATCATAATATAGAGATGTTCAAATTATATATATATATATGTTAGGTATCGTATGTATGTATTTATGTATGTATGTGTTAGGATAAAGGGGATTAGACAGCATATATGATATACACATGATTTTTTTGTTTTTCTTTTATATATATATATATATATATATACACATATACATATATATAAATATATATATATATATATATATATATGTATGTATATATATATATTTATAAATAGCAAGTATAAACTATAGTTTCATCTTTCATTTAATCAAAAATTTCATCTCTTTTTATGTACTTTTTGTTTTTGTAAGGTTTTTTTTTAATTGTTACAGTTGAATCAATCAAACGAAAGCAACAACATGGAAGGATATACTTTTAATTTTTTTTATTTTTATCTAATAATAATAGAAGATAGCTGTGTGTGTGTGTGTGTCTGTGTCTGCATGTATGTGGGAGTAAATTGTATCAACTGCTTGGAAAGGAAACCTTTTCATTTTTTTTTTTGTTGTCAAAGAAAAAGTAAAAAAAAAAACATAAAAATATTTTAAGATGCACACGAGAGAACATGGCAAAAATACGATAATTAACAAATAACTTTATTGTGGTTGTTTTTGCTGATATTGATTGTTGTTCTATATAAGTTGTTGTTGTTGCATGGAGCATCTTAATTCTCGACTTTAACTATATTTAATTCGTATTATAAAAAAGCATTTAATTTAAATTATATTAAAAAAAAACTTATATGGAAAACGCAAAGAAGACTTTTCTGGTTTGTGTTTTTTTTTTTCTTCTTTTTTCTGTTTTGTTTTTCTTTCTTTTTTTTTTGCGTACATACAATTTTTTTTTTTTTTAAACCCTTTACAATCTATTTGTAATTATCATTATTAGTTTTTTTTTTTTTTTTGTAATTTTCTGTTTGTTATTTGTAATTGATGTGTGTGTGTGTTATGTGTATGAATGCATATTGTAGCGCAACATTGAGTTCAATATAAAATTTTATTATGCTGCTTAGTTTTTTGTAAGGACACGTGTTTCTTTTATTTTATTTTCTTTAATTTATTTGTTGTTTTTTTGTTAGAAAAAAGCCCCCTAGCAAATAGTTAAGTTATCTTTTGTTTTTGCTATATTACAAAAAATCTTCGATATCTCATTATTTTTATTTTTCACATTTATTATAAACTTTTTACGCAATATATTTTATTTATATTGTTTGTTTGTTTTTTTTTTTATTATTTATTTCTTTTATATCTATAAGTAGCGTGTAGGCAATTTTTTATTGTATTTTGTGGGTAACTCTAAATTATATACAAGGTTTATTTAGTTTATATGCATGTTGTTGTTGTTCTTGTTGTTATTATTATTGTTATAGTTTTTCTCTGTTATTTATTGTATTTCTTTGTAGAGGGCATTTTACACATATGGCTAGAAAACTGTAAACTATGAATGCAGTGTAGTGTAAAAAAAAAACAAAATTTGTTGCATTGGCCAAGAGATACATAATTTCAGTTGCAAGATTTATGTGAAAGGCAATTGCAAATCAAGATAAAGTGAAAGTTCAAGAGAGTGTAATGTAAATATAATAGAAAAAACTTTTGCCACAGTTTTTAGTGACAAAAACTTTTTCTATATACAACCAGACTTTATTTATTATTACGGAATAAACAAAGTTTTCAAAAGATTATAAAATTTAAAGAGAATTGAAGAACAGCAATTATTGTAAACAATTGGAAATCCATCAAAAATATTATATTATATCGGAATTGAATTGCCTTTCAAATAATGACAACCAAATAATTTATTGCACAATATGAAATAAATATTATATTCTATATTTGTACAAATGTTATCCCAAAATATTAGCCAACACAACAAGCTTTGTTTTTTTCAAGTGAGGAAACGTGGGGGGGGGGGGCAGAGGAGAGATTGTTGGTTCTCTGTAAGGTATAGGATTAGCGAGCGATGAGCAATAATTGCAGCTCAAGAACACGTTTTTTCCCTTTCCTTCAATTCATTCAACATTCTACACAGCGTCGCACTGTTAATTTTTACTTTTTGTTTAATTTCTTAATGTTTATTATATGTATATATATATATTGATTTATTTTGGTTTCGTTCTAATTTTCCGTAAAAGCACTCAAACCACAACGCACACATAACTGTCAATGAGTGTGTTTCTTTTTTTTTTCTTTATTGTGTGTGTGTATTTATATATAATATATATACATATATATATATATATATATATATATATTATATAACATATAATTTATATTCCATTCTCATATATATATATATATATATATATATATTTTTAAGTGATTTTTTTTCCCTTTTTTAAATTAGTAAAGTAAGATTTTAGAATTTCTCATTTTACTTTGTTTTTTGTTGTTTTTTTTTTTTGCGTTAAAATAAATTTTTGTTTTTTTTTTATGCTAAACATTTAAATTTATGTTTTTCTGCTTGTTGTCTGCTTATATAATTGCTACATGCAAGCATTACCTTTGTTATTGGATTATACCCCATTCGACTCTCTCAGCGACCTGAACTTTCAATAATAACGAGTCGATATTGTTGTTCTTGTTCTTTTTTGATCTTACATTGTACAGCTGCAAATTACTGCTAGTATTTATAGCTAATGCTGCTGCTGCTGTTACTGTTTGTTATTGTTTTTGTTGTTGTTGCCACTGCTGTTTGCTGCTTCTACTAATTGTGCTGCTCTATTTTTTTGCGCCCACTGATCAATCCTTACGTTCGTTGTGTTTGTATGTGTTGGGAGAGGAAAGGTATGTTTCTCTCTGTGTTTAAGTGTGTATATTCTGTGTTTGTGTGTGTGTGTATATGTGTCTATGTACTATTATATAATTGATGCCGCTGTGCCAAACGCCCCATACTATACAAGACGAGCGCGTTTTTGTGCTTGGGGGCCATCTGAGTCCTCTTCCTCCTCATAATCTTCTTCACCGGAATCACTTTCATAGTCCACCAGTCCCTGTCGCAAATTTGACGTAAATCAAATTAATTTTAATAACATTTATGAAATTGAAAAAGCTTAATTAAATTTTGTACCTTCTTTGTCGTCTTATCCGCATCGTTGTCCACTGGCATATCTGTGCTAAGCGCTTGCTTTTGCAGCTCTTCAATTTTATGCACATCGTTAACTTCCGTGGCGGGTGGCTGTGTCTGTGGTTCATCATTGACGCTAGGGGCCACAACCGCTGGTGTTGGGTTAAGAGGCGTACTAGCTGCCGCTGTGACCGATGCGGCCATAGCTGTTGCAATCGTTGTTAGAAATTGAGACGCTGCCACTGCGGCCACTGTCGCTGAATCACACAGCGATGCTGTTGAATTCGTCAGTGATGCTGACGACGTGGAAGCTTCCAGTGACGATGCTCCTGACGAAGATGACGACGACGACGATGATGATGATGATGAAGATGATGACGAAGACGACGATAATGATGACGATGATGCTGATGCTGACAATGACAAGGAGGACGCACCATTTGTGGCCGTAGATAGCACCAAATCTTGATTTTGGGGTACAACGTTATTCAACTGTTGTTGTAGCTCAACAATTTCAGGCTGAGGCGGCTGCTGTTGCTGTTGTATTTGTTGATGGCTTTCTAGCTGCACCGCAGCGGCCGCATTCGATGTGGATGCCACTGCAGCAGCAGCTGCCGCTGCCACAAGTGTACTGTTCAGAGACAACGTTTGTTGTTGCTGGAATGAGTGCTGTTGTTGCAGGGCAATATTGGCAGCAGCAGCCAACTGTACTGCGGCCTGTGCCTGCTCATCGGCGCTGCTCACCGCTTCAGGGCTATTGCTGCCACTTGCCGGCACCGCTGCTGCTGATACTGAAGTTGCTGTTGCATTCGATGTTGGATTCAGGCTACCCAATAGACTACCACCATGCGGTGATGTAGTATGTGGCGGCGATTTTTGTTGCGGTGATTGTGTTTGCGGGCCATTCTTTTCACTAACGGCTATAAACGTTACGACGTTATGACATTGTTGATCAAAGATAATAAAAAAAAAAAATTAAATAAACTTACATTTCATGACATTGTTATAGCTATCAATTTCCTCAGAGAAGTCATCTTCTTCATTGAACCACATTTCTTCCTCCTCTTCCATTTGACGTTGGTCACGACGAAAACGTCCGCTGCTGCGTATAATGGGCAAAGTTCTATAAAAAAAAAAAATATTAATAAATAATAATAATAATAATAATAATAATATGTAAATATAATTTAAGCAGAGAAAATAAATTACCCTTCGGTACGATTTTCCAACTTGTCGCGATCCTTAACACGATCCTGGTACTGATCATAACGATTCTTAAGATATTTAAACGTTTGCACATATTCGATTTCATCAAATATCTTGCTGAAGTTTTCCACAAAATATACGCATAATGTACGTATATCTTCGAGTTTTATAAACTCAAATAATTCTAATATGGCCGACTCCAGTAGATTATAACGACCATTATTACGAATGAAGGCATCCACAACAGGCGCAAATAGATTACATTTCACAATGTTTCTGCAGTTAGCGTAAACATAAATAACGTAAATAAATAAATAAATCAATAAGAAATTCAAATGCAAAAATTCCAGTGTCAAATTATAATACACAAATCACACACACACACACACACACACTCACCTGTTGTAGAACTCATCTTTCAATGCAATTATTTTGCGCAACAATCGAAGAGCGCCAAGTACAAGGAACGTGTGCGAGCTCTTCATCAGCACCAGAATTCGTTTAAGGAGATCTTTTTGCAACAGAAAATTCTTAATATGATAGCTATGATGTTCAACGCAAAATGACAATATATCTAACACAATTCCAAGTAATTGTGCTGTCTGATAGTCTTCGCTTTGTGGACGATCACCCATTGTGTTGAGCATCAGTGGCGCTAAATAAATAAATAAAATTAATTATAAATAAATAATTTTAAGTAAACATTTTCAATTGTTTTCATAATATTTACCAACTAATGTTTGAACGCTGTACTTGTAGAAAAAGTTAAGAAAATCACCCTTCTCAGTTAACATATTTTCGGGTTCCAATAAAATCTTAATGATACCCATCAACTGCACTGCAATGCCCAATTCGGGTTCCGAATCATTCAACATTTGTTCAATGGCAATGTTCAATAACATTCGCTCCTAAAATTTCCAAAAATAAATATATAAATAAAAAAAACAAAATTACAATAAGCTGCGAAATAAATATTTGGGGTAAATATATTATGTGAAAAAAAAACACTTACGCCTTCTGGACGACTGGCTTGATTTAGTGTATAGTTGCGCACAACAAGCGGCGAAAATTCTACAATTGCTGTGAGAATGTCAATGGAAGCCGATTTAGTTTTATCATCGTTCATAACTAGTGTTAACTCAAGGGCCTGTAAAATGCCCAGACATGTGAGTGTTTTATAGAATGAATCCTTTCCCTGTGGCTGAAGGTTTTGTGCAAAATTGCAAAACTCTTTCAAAAATAGAACAATATCACGACGTTTAATGTCGCTGGTTGCTGGATCCGTAAGTAGCGAGAACATATCAAGCAGGAATCGTTCATCATCCTGTATCAGTGTAACAATTTCAACTTTGTTGAAGAATATAAAACTTGACAAAGTATTTAGCATATTATCCTCGACGAATACAGATGGTGTTGGCAAAATAATATCCTGAATATACTGAACACGAAATGTTTGATGAATTTTAGCCAAAAGATCTGGATTCTTAATGGGAACCGCTTCACGAAACTTTGCCCATTGTTTCAGATACTGACGATGCTTTTTAGGTTGAGCTGCGCTTGGATCATATTCCAGGCAGCCGACAACATCGAAGATAGTATCCTCGGCAAACATAATCTCGAAGAGAGCATTCTTATTCAACAAAAATATATTCTTGAATATCTCAAAAAGATGATGCAGTCCCTCTGTACTGTCGAGATCTTCACAAACATGAAAGAGATTTAAAAGTTTCTTAATATAGTTCTCCGATTCCAGCGCCATGGAGAGTTTCTCCTTGCGCAACGGTGTTGAAAGGCAACTTTGTATTGTCTCAGATATGTCCTCTAGTCGTGATAAATCACATGGTGGAAGTTCAATGGGTGGCGCTGTATCAGACATATCTTCAAAGCGCTCATCCTCAGACTCTTCAACAATATCCTGCGTGATTTCCACAGATGGATCTTTGCCTTGCACCTAAAAATTATTATAATAATAGATGACAATTGAAACAAACAAAATTTCAATGACAAACAATATTCAATAATGAAAAACACTAACCTGACATATTTTTTCCCATATTTCATCACAACCAGCCTTTTCTTGAAAACTGAGTGCTAGATCAAAATTATCGCCCTCTGACCACACAATCAGCGTATCTTGTTGCTTCTGATAGGCAGTGTCCGGTTGTATTTTACTCTCCAATAGTAAGGAACCATCTGACTCAGCACGCACCAGGAGTGACGTACCTTTCAGACGTTCCACATATGTTGACGAGACATGCCCAGTGCCGCGATCGTCCCATTGGCGTTCTGCATTCAGTGCGTAGAGTTTAACACGTCGGCGGGTGTCAGTCGTCATGGTTTGGCTTTATATTTTTATAATGTCCCAAGTATTATTAATTAATTTCGTATTTCCCTTTTTCTTTTTATAATTAATTGTTTCACACAGATGCTTGCTTTATAGTTATAGATATAATAGACGTTTCTTCTCAGTTCTATTTTAATAATTATTATTATTAATATTTTGTGGCTCTTAGCCGAGTTTTTCCGGCTAGTCAACTAGACTAATTACAAATAAATTAGGATATTGAATTTGAAATTCAAAGCATTCAACTAATCTCTACACTTGACTTGTATATCCATGTTATAATGTTATGTGAAATTCAATGTTCTATGCACAACAAAACTGCAAAAAGAAAAAAAAAATAATGAATTTAAATTAAATATATTTGATCTTCATAATTTAAGAGTTTTATCAACTATAAATAATTTTATTTTTTCATCATAATGTAATTTTAATTTTTCTTAAACATTAAATTTGCAAATCTCTCTGACTCTCACTTTATGAATGAGAACTGTATTTACTCAACCGAAAACATACGAAGGTAGATGAGATACACACACCCACACAAACACACACAGAGAGAGAGAGTGAGAGAAAGAGTAGAGGGAGACACATGTACATAGTTACGATAACGATAAATGCGTATCAAAACAAAACTTGAAAACACAACGTACGGTTGTAGTATGAATGAAAATGTGAAAGCTACGTTTCATGTTCGTATCTACATTTACTTAAATACATATACATATACATATGCATCTGCATAAGTCTATATACTACATTAGTGCAGCGAGGCTATTCGTTATAAAGATATACGAACAAATTTCTTAGTCTGTTTACAAACATAACGAAAAAAAAATACAACTTATTTTTTTTTTTCTCCACAACGCACCATCGTTCATTTATTTATACATAAGAGAGAAGAGTGTGTGCGTTTGATAGTATGAGTGTAAGATATTTGATGGGGCTACTACACACATTGCAAACTATTGCAAACGCGCTTTCGCTAAAGCGACCCACAGCGACTAAGAGTACAAACACGCGCGCGACAAAAACAAACAGAATGGACAGAACAAAAATGAAAAAGAGGAGAGAGAGAGAGAGAGCATGTTATGAGCAAGAGAGTTCATTTATATATTTATGTATGTATGTATGTATCGACATGTACTTGCGTATGTACGTATGTGTATGTAAGTATGTTGTAAGTGGGTGGCGGCCGGCTAGCGGGGAAATTCTCTTCACTGAGATTAGATTATAACAAATACCAAATAGACGCACACACACACATATATACATATTAATATATACATACAGAGAAAACAATACGTATAGAAGAGACTGTTGCTATAATGTAAGTCGCTCGCACAAGGCAACAAAAATCAATGAACACAGCAAGTGTAAAAAAAATGTGTAAACAGAACAGATATTTAGAGAGACAAGGCCTACGTCATCGATAGAGGAAGCGGTTACGGAGTCACCTATACTAAGTTTTCCGATTACGCTAGTAGCGAGATTCATTTGACAATCGCACCGTTCAAGGCTAAGCTTAAAATGCGTGTTCAAACTTTTTAACACATATATACATTTAATACATATTATAAATACAAATAGATAATTTGAAATATGTATTTTAATTTATTTATTTAATTTACCAAAAAATTAAGCAAATTTTTTAATTTTTTGTGCATTTTTTTTTCTTAGAATATGGACTCTGTATTAACATTAGAAATGAGACATTTGCTGATAAGGCGCCCTGCAATCTACGTGTTAAATGTGTTATATGTATATGTATATACAATATATACATATTTATATACATATAAGAATATATAGGCAGAGAGAGAGAGAGAGAGAGAGAGTCTTGCGAAGGTGTATCAAAACAAAACAGCAGAAATTAAAAACAAATGCTGCATTTACGCAACCAACCAATTCGTATGTCTACGAACTCAATGAAAGGGTTAAAAATAAACACATTTTGATCTGCAAAACGTAAATACTTAAATACACACGCATATGTTTGGCATAAATCATATGTAAATACATACATATAATATTGCTAATCATTAATAAATAAATAATTCAAACATTGTAGAAATTATTAATTCTTATTTTAACTAACTTTGCATATACTATGACCAGCGGCGCACAAGTCTTAACTTTATCGCCCAGCAACAGAGTGTCAAAGTATAAGAAAAATTTGAAAAAGAAAAAAAAAATTTTGCTGAGTAACGAAAATTAAAATGAAACCGAAAGAGAAATACGTTGATGAAGTTCATGTCAAAAAAAAAACAAAAAAAGAACAACAAACATATTGGCAATAAATAAGGAAAAAAAAAAAAATATATACATCGACACAGCCAGTCCAAGTGAAATAATAAAAAGGGGCGAGGCTGGAGGCGATATGTGTGTGATGCGTGCGCGCAATCGGAATAGAAAATATGTGCAAAAGAAAACTAAAGCATACAGGACAATGACAATACGCACACCGAACGACAGAATATTTTATATGACTGTCCCTGCGTGTATGTGTTGTGTGTGTATGTGTGAGAGAGAAAGAGATAGATGTGTTTCACACAATGAATGACCAGCTAAAGCGGCTAAAAACCGAAAACCAAACGCGTCGAATCTTGTTTGGAGATGCGGAATACGCGCGCGTATGCATACATATATGCACATATGCATGCGTATGTATGTCTGTAGTTATGATGTGTACATATCTCTGTGTGTGTGTGTGTGTTTTTATGAAAATGCAAATAATACAAACTTGGGGTGGACGATAAGAGGCAATACGAATTAATACCCATACACATCAAAGTTGCAATGAGCGTATTATGTACGTACGTACATATGTTTCTTTTATTGTCATTTGGGAATAGTTGAGATGCAGTGCGAAAAATTAAAAAAAGTTTGCTTTGACATTCAATTGTCTTAAACAAATGTGAAAAGCACACGCATACATCTACTGAGTAAGTACATTGGTTTTGGGCCGTTTCTTTTCCTTTCATTCAATAAAATTATTGCGAATGACAAGCACAAAACAGAATTGCGAAAAATTGCAGCGTATATCAGAGAAAGAGCATACTAAAGAAAAACGCCGTCTACGCTCGCAAATTTGTACACACATACACATACACACACACACACATACGTAAACCATCTTAATTAAATGACGCATGCATTATTTTCAAAGATATTGTTTTGATTTGCAATAAACACACTATGGTAAATGTTGATTATTTGTGAGCAGAGAATACATTTTCAATTTAATTAAACACACAAGAGAAGTATGAAAACAACGAGTACATACTATGGAGCTATACCACACAGAGTCATAACGTATGCATATACAACATACATACACACTGTAAGAGCGTACGCGAGCGCAAAATCCACCACATGTAACAGCGGCAAGACTGAAATTCAACACACTACAAAATAGAAGAACAAAAACTCAACACGCCGAACGTTTGTTGCATAAAGTACGAGTTCAAGTCCGCAAATGAAAACAATTTACATCAAAACATGAAATCAATACACTAATAAATATTTTTTCAATATTCAAAAGTAAGTTTTATATCCTCATAGACTCGTATTAGTACAAGACTATATCAGAATCAAGTATAGTTACACGCGAAAATACACATGCACACCTAAACGGTCACTCACACACGCACACGCTCAGACAATACAGAAGCCGCTAGTGGGCAACAGCGGTGTAAGAGAGAGCGCGAGGGGTATATATATTAAATCTTGAGTTTTAGTACCAGAAAATGTATGCACTCACGTTGCAATTCCTTGTTTTTTGCTGTCGGCTGCGCCTTTTCACATATGTTTAGAATATGTACAATTTGCGTTTACGCATATTTACATTTTCCAAACACCGTATTTACCGAATATTTTCGATTTAATTTTTATTTTACAAATTTTCGCGGAATGGACGCTGTTCCGACCGAGACGACTACGACTTTGTGCTATGCTGACGCCATATTGTTTTTTATGTACATCGATACTCAGTCATCGATACCAGAAATTAATCGATGTAAAAATGTAAACAAAAGTATGACCAGTTACAAAAACGAAAACAGTGTTACGCAATGCCCGCTTATTTTACTGTGTACAGAATTTTCTTCGCCAATATTTATTTGTTTAATAAATAGATATTCTAATGGAACCGAAGACGTATAGATATTTTAGCATTCCAGCTAAATACAACGGTTGCCCTGAAGAAGATTTAGAGTTAAACATTCAAAAATACGGTGAAGATGTAGTTCGCATGCAACTGGTTAACCGTCTGCACGGTAAACAATGTCGTGAGCAGTTCAAGCGATTTTTAATCATTTTTAGTTTGTGGTTTACATACTTTTATCTCGTCTGGAAATTTGGCGAGCCGGGCGCCTTAAGCATTAAAAACTGGCAACTTATTTATCCTTCATGCTTATACTTAACCATTGTATTCAGGATACTACGCACTGCTCTTAATTTTGTGCACTCTGAAAAACTCTTCTATAGTTGGGATTTGGCTCTACAAACTGAAACAATTCGAACATTTGGACGTAAAACCGTTCTCTGTGTACAACGCGGAAATCTACATGATATTGTACTTAATGAAGTTATTGAAAATGTAGGTCAATTCAATTTTAATTATGCAATTATATTTCAATATGTATTCCTTAATTTTTTATATCTATTTCTATATATTTTACAGTTTGATGTGAAATACATGCTA
>JBAMBR010002354.1:0-12065 GCA_037044475.1 Zaprionus obscuricornis | reverse complement strand
TAGCTATACTGATGCTAGAGCAACAGCAGGTCCCACACAATTCGGCAAAAAACCGAACGCTTGTCGGAGAGTACACAAGAGCGTAACGAAAAATAGTTCTCATTGTCGATTTGACAGCGGCTGCGTAAGCACGGACTGTTTCGATCGCACAATAATTTTTTTTTATGTGTGCGTGCGTGTACATATACATGAGGTTATGTGTTGGTGGGTGCAGACATTGTAACAACCCCGAAAATTTGATTTTTTAACTCTTCACTTCGCTTGCTTTTATGTGTAGAGACAAAAGAATAAGCATCAGCAAGAGCTGCTCATGTTCTGAACATGACCTACACTAATGCGTCGTTGCCAATTTGCACTTGATTGTTAGTTAAATTTTTAAAGTTTTTATTGAACAAAAATAGCTCAGTTTGTTCCCAATTTGCGAGGTCTTCTTTCCGTTGTAAGCAACTACAGCCTTCGCAATTGAATTTAATTTGAGACTTATAGACAACATATCCAACAAAATATCTCAGTGCATTCTCATTTGCAAAGCTGAGAGTGACTTGTGGGTTGTCGTTTATCATCCTGTCCATATCAAAACAGTTTTCATTATTAAAATCAAAGTGACTGTCGCAATACACCTGATCTTGGTCATTTGCTTCGCTTGACAGTTCTCTTTTTGTTTCTTCTACAACATTTAATAACAAATCATCATCCGGCTCACAATTACCAGTACTCTTTTTTGATGTTATTATTTTCATGGACAACATCTTAGAGATAATGGCATTGAATTCAAAAAGCATCGGATTGTTATTAGTACCACCTCTACTTCTTATTAAATAAAAAATGTGCTCCAAAGGATCTTGATTAAAACGCGACAATATCAGAAAATGTTCATCACATTCATTCCAAACATCTTGTGCGAGCATTAAGATTGAATTTATTGAATGAATTAATCCATCAATACAATAAACCCTGTTGGAATATTGACATTTCATAAAATAGTCTTTCATTTCTATGATAAACTTTTCAGTGTCACTATTTTTCTTAAGAGCTGTTTTAAAAGGGTTTTTATCATATATATTATTGCTGTTCAAGCAATCGAACAGTTTATTAACTTTTTCTATAAATTTGGCCGTGGCAATTGCAATATCTGTGCAATTTTTGTATGAGTCATTTTTTATTAAGGCTTTTATTGCGGACGATACTGTTTGGCTAAATATTTGTGTTGCAATTTGACTTGCTCCTTCCAATATTGATCATGTCCCTTTTGAAGCTTTCTTCTAGCCCAAGCTTACAGCAATTTCCAATCATGAAAAAATGAAAGTAAAATATGCAACACAAATATTTAGCCAAACAGTATCGTCCGCAATAAAAGCCTTAATAAAAAATGACTCATACAAAAATTGCACAGATATTGCAATTGCCACGGCCAAATTTATAGAAAAAGTTAATAAACTGTTCGATTGCTTGAACAGCAATAATATATATGATAAAAACCCTTTTAAAACAGCTCTTAAGAAAAATAGTGACACTGAAAAGTTTATCATAGAAATGAAAGACTATTTTATGAAATGTCAATATTCCAACAGGGTTTATTGTATTGATGGATTAATTCATTCAATAAATTCAATCTTAATGCTCGCACAAGATGTTTGGAATGAATGTGATGAACATTTTCTGATATTGTCGCGTTTTAATCAAGATCCTTTGGAGCACATTTTTTATTTAATAAGAAGTAGAGGTGGTACTAATAACAATCCGATGCTTTTTGAATTCAATGCCATTATCTCTAAGATGTTGTCCATGAAAATAATAACATCAAAAAAGAGTACTGGTAATTGTGAGCCGGATGATGATTTGTTATTAAATGTTGTAGAAGAAACAAAAAGAGAACTGTCAAGCGAAGCAAATGACCAAGATCAGGTGTATTGCGACAGTCACTTTGATTTTAATAATGAAAACTGTTTTGATATGGACAGGATGATAAACGACAACCCACAAGTCACTCTCAGCTTTGCAAATGAGAATGCACTGAGATATTTTGTTGGATATGTTGTCTATAAGTCTCAAATTAAATTCAATTGCGAAGGCTGTAGTTGCTTACAACGGAAAGAAGACCTCGCAAATTGGGAACAAACTGAGCTATTTTTGTTCAATAAAAACTTTAAAAATTTAACTAACAATCAAGTGCAAATTGGCAACGACGCATTAGTGTAGGTCATGTTCAGAACATGAGCAGCTCTTGCTGATGCTTATTCTTTTGTCTCTACACATAAAAGCAAGCGAAGTGAAGAGTTAAAAAATCAAATTTTCGGGGTTGTTACAATGTCTGCACCCACCAACACATAACCTCATGTATATGTACACGCACGCACACATAAAAAAAAATTATTGTGCGATCGAAACAGTCCGTGCTTACGCAGCCGCTGTCAAATCGACAATGAGAACTATTTTTCGTTACGCTCTTGTGTACTCTCCGACAAGCGTTCGGTTTTTTGCCGAATTGTGTGGGACCTGCTGTTGTTCTAGCATCAGTATAGCTAAATTTCGCTGTTTGGTGCCTCTATATATTATATGCTTAGTGATATAAGTTAATGACCTTTTACAGGGCTACCCCATACTAATCAAAAATAAAATTAACATATCATGATATTATAACTATCGTTTTAATACAAATTGCAATTAAAAATTTTGGGTTGTTCTCTACCGAATTTACTTTTCATATGCCGACTCCAATAATATGCAACCAAAAAATTAATGCCGACGATACTCAACGTTTACTCACACACATACACGACCTTTTTACACATTTTCATAATTGTTGCGGCACAATAATCTCTCCAGAAGCGATTTCCGCCTGACAACTTTGCCGAATGGAATAATGGACATCCGCTGGGGCTGCGAACGGCTCACGCTTATGTTTTAGTTTATGACATGGCTAATTTGGAAACGTTTCAGGTAGGTTGAGAATACTAAATATTAATAAGCTTGGTGTCACGATTAAAGAATTTGTTTATTTGATACATTCCAGTACTGTCGTTCCATAAGAGATCAAATCATGGACAGTTTCAGTCATCGTGATTTTAGTATAATTGTGGTTGGCAATAAATATGACAATGTGACTGAGGCACAAGTAAACTCGCAGGTTTGTATTAATATTGACGCTTAATTAATCAATGAATTTCACAAAATTAATTATAACAACTGAGGTATTATGAAGTCTGCTGTAGCCCTTAAAAATGTATGTATGTAATAACAAGTAGGGAAGGCTAGAGTTGTGTGCACCCGACACTGCATCCTTGAATAACATATAAGTGTACTTATGTAGCGAAAAAAAAATTCTAGTGAAACAGCTCGAGCTACGCGCTTGCTCTCGTCTCGTTCACTCATACTGACCTGCACTTGCGTGCGTTTGTATCATGGTACAAACTCGATCATGGTACGCTATACAGGAACTTACATACCAGACCGACATGGCCAAAGCGTCTCCATTGTTGCTCCTGAGCAAGAATATATATAAATTTTATAGTCTGTCACGCCTCCTTCTACCTGGTACGCACATTTTTAATGAATACCGAGTATAAAAATACGAAAAAATTTTTGTCGTTGTCAAATGTCGTCTTGAGTCCGTCGTTCAGTAGAGTACCAGATCGACCATATTCATCGCGTTCACCAATGCTCTACCTCTTCAGTTCGATTCTGGACTACCCCACTCTAAAGCCCATGCATTGGGCTATAGAAGTGGACCCTTTTACATTTACCACTTAGGTGAGGTGTTTGCTGCTCCTGCATTGGTATCCAGTGCAGTACTTTATTGCCAACTTGCCTAGATCGTATTATATAAGTATCGCCTTCGACTTTTCGTACCACTGCTGTCTGTTGTAAGAGGCACTGATCGATCGTGCAGTGATTAACATTAAGATGTGCTGCATTAATTTACTCCTGCATTATGCTGGTTCCTAGTTCCTGCTAACCGGACAGGCAAATACGCCTGTGGCGCGGTTAGGCTGCAATCTGATCAGTCGGTGTCCTTACAGTTACTGGCTTGATAACCGTACCCGAGAAATTTGTAACATCTCGATGGCTGTACGTCCTGGGTGATGCGGCACCGTGACCATCTCACAGTTAGTATCCCTCTTTTAAGAATTGAGATAGTCAAGTCATGTTCGAAGTCAAGTAACCGTCTAGTAACCGTTATTACATTCTGCGTTCCATCTCGCCTCCTTCGAAGGTGGTGCAAGGCCTTCGCATTCTTTACCTCGTCCATTTCAGTGCACTTCAGGGCCGTCGCTTGTGATCCTGATCCGTCCTGCGATCCTCCGCAGCAATGTTTCTGAGGGAGTTCTCGATCTCTGTTTTAAGATTCCGAGCTGCAGTGGCCTTCGTCTCAATTTCAAGTATTAATTCGCCTTTTCTGATTTTGAGCAAGTGCTTACCAACGTCTTTTCAGTTCGGATTCTCATTCATTTTCCGCAGGATGTGCACGTACGACATCTCCCCTTCCTTTTTTAGGAGTCCCGTTTGAGGGGCGAGCAAGGCCCCTCACAACCACCGGTACTGGGTCTTCCACTCCCTGCACCTTAATTTCTATACTTTTAACGACCTCCATGTTAAAAAATACCTCCAAACCTCCTATCCTTTGTATCCTTTCTGACAGGGGCACGCCGACGTTAGTTAGATGCTGTCGATAGACCAGTCTAGACGCCTAATATGGGACAGACCTTAACCAGTATGACGCCCAACTCTAGGTAATAGACGCATACTGGATTTTTAAAACCAGTCGGTGAGTTTTCATAGTTGTTACCAGGGACGCCGTGTAGATTCGGTGAGATGCTTGAGAGTTGCCATGTTTGGATAGCGCTGGGCTTTGACAAGTTAAGGTCAGTCAGGAACTCCGCCATACAAGTAGCAGCCCGACCCCGAGTGCGTGTGCTTTTTTTCTTACTTTTTTTGTTTTATTTTTACGCTTACGATTCTTACTAAAAACCTCCGCATGCTCCTCTGTCGTTTGTGTCACTAAAGGCATTACTTCGGGGAGCAGGATGAGTGCTCCTTTGCACTCCTTCTATTGCAGAGCTGTTTGCGATTCCTCAGTTCCTCTGTAGTAATTAGTTGCTTTTACGACAAGCTCCTCCTCTATTTATCATCTCGTTGGTACGAACTCGTCCAAGGACCGCCTGATATAACATGGTAACTTTTGGGACCGTCTGCTGTATCGTACCAAAGTACTCGATCTCTAAAATAACAGCTAATCACTCAGGGATACCGATCTTAATCATGCCACTGAGTATGCTGGCCATCTTGCTGTGTTGAAAACATTTTTAACATCTAGTGTTATTATAGTATTTTTTGGCCTCTCCCAGCCATCTTTCACCCGCTAACGCCCTTTGAGCTATGTCACGGATCTCTGCCAGTGCGTCAAGAGTACTTTTTCCTTTGCGGAGCCGTGTTGCTTATGTGATAGACAGCATGATCCTCTGTGAACGCTTCCATGCGGCAGTACAGAATACGTTCAAAAAGCTTGTCCAGTAAGCACAGCGGTCGGTAACCACCAGAGGACTAGTTTTTGGTTCTTCCACCGTCTAGGGAATATTTCCTCAACAATGCATTGTTGGAAGGTATTGCTATATATCTCGTGCTTGGCCTCCGCTGTTGCTTTAATACCACTCCTGGTATTCTGTCAATTCCAGGGGCCTAAGACGTCTTGAGGGCTTGGAGGGCTCTTAATTGTCCTTTCCTTCCTGTTGTTTTTATCTTCATGAAGACAATCTTATACGTCATTCCCCATAGGTCCTCGTCTATCTTCATAAGCAGTTCCTTAAATGCTCCTGCTTTGGCTTTAGATATTCCTTTTTGCAGTGCAGCTCGTGCTACTTTGTACTGCTCTATCAGCTATGGATGGTTGACGCGCCCTTTTTCTCACTGTATGACATTCTGCCCTCATATTCCTCAATGTGGCACACCACCAATACACCGGGGGCTTACTCTTACGGTTTTTCTTTTCTTTTCTTACTCTTTCTTTGCAGTAGGAAATTCAAGTTCGATACCATTGTCTCCGCTTGTTCTACTGGATTCTCCAGTTCGTCAATAGTTTATTCTAGAATTTCATTGTCTATTCTCTTCGGTCCCAAGCTCGTCTCATTTTCCTCCTTCGCAGTCTGTTCGTCCCAATCGTCAATTGGACCATAAAGATAATTAGCGCATGGTCACTCAGTGTGACGTCGTACAGTACCTCCCAGTTAGCATTCGCTGTTACTGATCTGCTAACAAAGGTAACGTCAATATATGATGAGCCTTTGTCATTGTCAAAATTCGGCATGAGTCCGTCGTTCAATGCTACCAAATCTAGCATGTTCATCGCGTCCACCAATGCTCTTCCTGTTCGGTTCGATGCTCGACTACCCCACTCTAACGCCCAGGCGTTGAAATAACCCGCTTTGACGACAGGGCCACGGCCTCTTGCGTGTTCCACCAGCGCCTCTAACATCCCCCTAAATTGTTAAAGGCTGTCGCTAGGAGGGGCTCCTTTAAAATTACCAAAGGCAAAATCCGCACTTGGTATCCCGCTCAGCACTTTATAGCCTACTTACCTAGCTCGTCAAATATTTTGTCTACGTCAACGTTCCCTCCACTTGGGGTGTAGGGTTCACTTAGTAGAAACGAGTCCATTTTTCGTTCCACTGCTGTCTGTTGTAAGAGGCTTTGGGCGGCCATGCTGTGGTTAACATTAAGCTGGGCTTTGTTCAGGTACTCCTGCATTGTGATGCTTCCTAGCTCCTGCTTGTTGTTTGGCCTTTGTATAAGTTGGATAGCCAAAACCCCCTATAGCGTGGTTTCTGTCCATATCCTCCTTACAGATCAAGCAGGAAGGCTTCGCTACACATCCTTTGTCTACCTCCATTTCCAGGATTAATTCGCCTTTTTGGGTTCTCCTCTTTTAAGTTCGGATTCTCATTCATTTTCCGCAGGATGTTCGCGTACGAAATCTCCCCTGCCTTTTTTAGGAGTCCCGTTTGAGCCCCGATACTCTTAGAAGCGGCGTTTTTGGCAATGTACTCCTGCAGTGTTATTGCACTATTATTGAGTGCAGATAGTTCTGCTATTGCCTCCGTAGATCCTTTCGTGACGTGACACTGTGTCTCAAATGCCGTCATAAGTAGAATGATCCTACTTTGCATGCGGTAGATAGATCCGACTTCGATACTATCTTTTGCGACGAAACGCTGATATGATCGATGTCCGTGTGCGTGTGCTTTTTTTTTTTTTATTTTTGGCCATGCACCACGGTTGGAAAATTTTCTGAAAGATCTCCTCTACTTCCTGTAGATGTCCTTTGTGTAGGCTCACCGGGACA
Organism: Zaprionus obscuricornis; assembly: GCA_037044475.1. Lineage (NCBI taxonomy): Eukaryota > Metazoa > Arthropoda > Insecta > Diptera > Drosophilidae > Zaprionus > Zaprionus obscuricornis. The sequence continues at coordinate 4,729 of JBAMBR010002354.1, read as the reverse complement.
TGCCAATAAAGGTACTACATCGGTGAGCAGGATGGGTGCTTATTTACACTCCTTCTATTTCAACGCTGTTTTCGAATCCTCAGTTGTCATTAGTCGCCTTTTACGAAAAGCTGATTTAGCTGGGGTGCTATTCTTTCCCGCCGACATCGCGCGCATCATGCGCTCTTTTATTGTCTGCCCTCCTCTGTTTTTCATCTCGTCGGCACGGCCTCGTCTCATTATCCTAATAATAATGGCATGGCCTGCCTTCCAGGAGTCTGAATCCGTCATCATAGCCCTAATCAGTTCCCTCGGTCTCATTTGGGAGCCTGTCATTCTAGACAGTTCCTCTCGTTTGTCTGAAAATCTGTGACACTTGCAGAGTACGTGTTCTGCAGTCTCCACTTCGTCCACGCAGTCCACGCATTGGGGAGTATCAACGTGTTGGAACCTCGCTAGATATCCACGGAAACAGCCGTGGTTCGTAAGAAACTGGGTTAGGTGGTAGTCCACCTAACCTTACATCTTACATCTTATCCAAGTTGCAACGTCCGGTATTAGGTGTTGTGTCCAGCGTCCCTTTTGTGAACCTAGTCATCTGGTCTGTCATTTCTCCAACAGTCGTTCGTTGGCGCTAGTCCTGCTGACCCGTCACGCATTGCCGTCAGTGCCTTGACCTCCAAATCGATGGGCGGAATGCAAGCGAGTACAAGTGCCGCATCTTCCGATATGGTCCTGAACCCTCTGATGAGTCTTGGGGCCATTGTCCGGTGTACTCCTCGTGCCTCTTTGAGGTAGGATGATCTCTCCGTTACGCTGTTCCAGATTGGAGCTGCGTATAACAGTGTCGCCTTCGCTACTGATACCAGTAGTCTCCTCGCAGGCATCTTGGGTCCACCCGTATTCGGCATTAGTCTAGCCAGGACCGTGGTTGCCATAGCCGCTTTCCTGCTGGCATATGGTCGCTAAAGCTAAGCCTATGGTCGATTAGGACTCCCAGTTATTTTAGTGAGTTTGCCGACTCCAAGTGGACCCCGTCAACTGTTATCTGCAGCCTCTCAACCGCTTTCCTACTGCTTAGCAGTACCACCTCCGTCTTTTGGGCTGCAATTTTGAGACCTACGCTCTCAAGCCATCCTGTAGCTGCCCTTATGGTGTCATTACAGCTTGTTTGCAGTTCAGGGAGAGTTTTTGCAACTGCAGTGATTGCCACGTCGTCTGCGAAGCAGTGTAGCTCTGTGTCTCTTGGTATTGTTATTTTAATTATCCCATTGTATTATTATTATAGCGTTATTATAGCGCAGTACTTTTTGCCCCCCCCCCCCAGCCATCTTTCACCCGCTAGCGCCCTTTGAGGCTATCTCACGGACCTCTTCCAATGCATCAAGGGTACTCCTCCCTTTCCGGAAGCCGTATTGCTGATGCGCCAGCCCGCGTGGTCCCTCTGTGAACGTTTCCAAGCGGCAGTACAGAATGCGTTCAAAGAGCTTCCCCACTATGTCCAGTAAGCACAGTGGGCCATATCCGCCAGCAGTATTGGTCGAGGCTCCTTTTCCTTTCGGGATGAGGACTAGCCTTTGATTCTTCCAACATGTAGAGAACATTCCCTCAGCAATGCATTGTTGGAATGTATTGCAAAAGATCTCGGGCTTGGCCTCAGCTATGGCTTTAATCACCACTCCTGGTATTCCGTCCAGCCCAGGGGCCTTGGAGGGCTTGATCCTCTTAGCGGCCGAGACTACTTCCTCCGGTGTTATCCTCGGTAACTGCTCTTCAGTCGTTATCTGTGCTGGTTGCCAAAGGGTGGTCTGCTTCGGGAATAGCTCCTCGACAATTCTGGACATAGTTTCTGGCCCTAATTGTCCTTTCCTTCCTGTTGCTTTGATCCTTTTATAGACAATCTTGTACGCCATTCCCCATGGGTCCTCGTCTATGCTCGTGAGTAGCTCCTTAAACGCTCCTGCTTTGGCTTTTGCAATTTCTTTTTGTAGTGCAGCTCGTGCTACTTTGTACTGCTCTATCAGCTATGGATGGTTGACGCGCCCTCTCGCCCGCTGCGCCCTTCTCACTGTAGTGACATTCTGCCCTCATATTCCTCAATGTGGCACACCACCAATACACCGGGGGCTTACTCTTACGGTTTTTCTTTTCTTTTCTTACTCTTTCTTTGCAGTAGGAAATTCAAGTTCGATACCATTGTCTCCGCTTGTTCTACTGGATTCTCCAGTTCGTCAATAGTTTATTCTAGAATTTCATTGTCTATTCTCTTCGTGTCCCAAGCTCGTCTCAATTATCTCCTCCTTCGCAGTCTGTTCGTCCCAATCGTCAATTGGACCATAAAGATAATTAGCGCATGGTCACTCAGTGTGACGTCGTACAGTACCTCCCAGTTAGCATTCGCTGTTACTGATCTGCTAACAAAGGTAACGTCAATATATGATGAGCCTTTGTCATTGTCAAAATTCGGCATGAGTCCGTCGTTCAATGCTACCAAATCTAGCATGTTCATCGCGTCCACCAATGCTCTTCCTCTTCGGTTCGATGCTCGACTACCCCACTCTAACGCCCAGGCGTTGAAATAACCCGCTTTGACGACAGGGCCACGGCCTCTTGCGTGTTCCACCAGCGCCTCTAACATCCCCCTAAATTGTTAAAGGCTGTCGCTAGGAGGGGCTCCTTTAAAATTACCAAAGGCAAAATCCGCACTTGGTATCCCGCTCAGCACTTTATAGCCTACTTACCTAGCTCGTCAAATATTTTGTCTACGTCAACGTTCCCTCCACTTGGGGTGTAGGGTTCACTTAGTAGAAACGAGTCCATTTTTCGTTCCACTGCTGTCTGTTGTAAGAGGCTTTGGGCGGCCATGCTGTGGTTAACATTAAGCTGGGCTTTGTTCAGGTACTCCTGCATTGTGATGCTTCCTAGCTCCTGCTTGTTGTTTGGCCTTTGTATAAGTTGGATAGCCAAAACCCCCTATAGCGTGGTTTCTGTCCATATCCTCCTTACAGATCAAGCAGGAAGGCTTCGCTACACATCCTTTGTCTACCTCCATTTCCAGGATTAATTCGCCTTTTTGGGTTCTCCTCTTTTAAGTTCGGATTCTCATTCATTTTCCGCAGGATGTTCGCGTACGAAATCTCCCCTGCCTTTTTTAGGAGTCCCGTTTGAGCCCCGATACTCTTAGAAGCGGCGTTTTTGGCAATGTACTCCTGCAGTGTTATTGCACTATTATTGAGTGCAGATAGTTCTGCTATTGCCTCCGTAGATCCTTTCGTGACGTGACACTGTGTCTCAAATGCCGTCATAAGTAGAATGATCCTACTTTGCATGCGGTAGATAGATCCGACTTCGATACTATCTTTTGCGACGAAACGCTGATATGATCGATGTCCGTGTGCGTGTGCTTTTTTTTTTTTTATTTTTGGCCATGCACCACGGTTGGAAAATTTTCTGAAAGATCTCCTCTACTTCCTGTAGATGTCCTTTGTGTAGGCTCACCGGGACATGCCAATAAAGGTACTACATCGGTGAGCAGGATGGGTGCTTATTTACACTCCTTCTATTTCAACGCTGTTTTCGAATCCTCAGTTGTCATTAGTCGCCTTTTACGAAAAGCTGATTTAGCTGGGGTGCTATTCTTTCCCGCCGACCTCGCGCGCATCATGCGCTCTTTTATTTTCTGCCCTCCTCTGTTTTTCATCTCGTCGGCACGGCCTCGTCTCATTATCCTAATAATAATGGCATGGCCTGCCTTCCAGGAGTCTGAATCCGTCATCATAGCCCTAATCAGTTCCCTCGGTCTCATTTGGGAGCCTGTCATTCTAGACAGTTCCTCTCGTTTGTCTGAAAATCTGTGACACTTGCAGAGTACGTGTTCTGCAGTCTCCACTTCGTCCACGCAGTCCACGCATTGGGGAGTATCAACGTGTTGGAACCTCGCTAGATATCCACGGAAACAGCCGTGGTTCGTAAGAAACTGGGTTAGGTGGTAGTCCACCTAACCTTACATCTTATCCAAGTTGCAACGTCCGGTATTAGGTGTTGTGTCCAGCGTCCCTTTTGTGAACCTAGTCATCTGGTCTGTCATTTCTCCAACAGTCGTTCGTTGGCGCTAGTCCTGCTGACCCGTCACGCATTGCCGTCAGTGCCTTGACCTCCAAATCGATGGGCGGAATGCAAGCGAGTACAAGTGCCGCATCTTCCGATATGGTCCTGAACCCTCTGATGAGTCTTGGGGCCATTGTCCGGTGTACTCCTCGTGCCTCTTTGAGGTAGGATGATCTCTCCGTTACGCTGTTCCAGATTGGAGCTGCGTATAACAGTGTCGCCTTCGCTACTGATACCAGTAGTCTCCTCGCAGGCATCTTGGGTCCACCCGTATTCGGCATTAGTCTAGCCAGGACCGTGGTTGCCATAGCCGCTTTCCTGCTGGCATATGGTCGCTAAAGCTAAGCCTATGGTCGATTAGGACTCCCAGTTATTTTAGTGAGTTTGCCGACTCCAAGTGGACCCCGTCAACTGTTATCTGCAGCCTCTCAACCGCTTTCCTACTGCTTAGCAGTACCACCTCCGTCTTTTGGGCTGCAATTTTGAGACCTACGCTCTCAAGCCATCCTGTAGCTGCCCTTATGGTGTCATTACAGCTTGTTTGCAGTTCAGGGAGAGTTTTTGCAACTGCAGTGATTGCCACGTCGTCTGCGAAGCAGTGTAGCTCTGTGTCTCTTGGTATTGTTATTTTAATTATCCCATT
>JBAMBR010002352.1:0-13497 GCA_037044475.1 Zaprionus obscuricornis | reverse complement strand
ATTTCATATAATTGTTTTTTTAGTGTTTATATACTTTTTTATAGCTATGGGCTCACTTTATACAATATACTATATAAATGTTACGCACAAATACGACTAAGCAATTTATGTGGAAAACTTATAAAACCAAAAAAAAAAAAAAATTACAAATAAAAAATAAAAATAAAACTTTGGTAATGTATTTCTTCTTCTTAATTTTTATTATAGATTTTCTATATATATATTTGAATAACATTAGGTTGTGTATTATAAAAAACATGTAGGTTAGAATTTATTTGTTGCATGGTACCCCGTTTATTTGGATTATCATTCCAACATTTTTCAATTATAGGTTTCAAATATGAATAATCATTAATATCGCTTAATGTAGTATGAACACCTGCAATAGAAACATATATTTATTTATTAATTATATTATTATTATTATTATTATTTTATATAATTGCAAAGATCTTTACATACCGTTAAGTATTTGTAGCAAAAGTGATATAGAACCTTTTTTTTCTAATTGATAAAAAGGTCTTTTTCCTGTTATTATCTCCCATAATAGAATACCAAAACTATAAATATCCGATTTTTCTGTATATAAATATCCACGGCCAACCTGTTAAATATTATTACATTAATATATTAATATATTTTATTTATTAATATTTTAATATTATTAATATAATAACCTCTGGTGCTGTATAAACAACATTTTGAATATCCAATGTCATCATTGATGACCAAAATCACAAATCTTTAATATGCTATAATCCTTTATAAATAGAAGTTTATGTGCATTTAAATACGCACAAATACGACTAAGCAATCTATGTGGAAAACTTATAAAACCAAAAAAAAAAAAAAAAAAATTACAAATTACAAATTACAAATAAAAAATAAAAATAAAACTTTGGTAATGTATTTTTTCTTCTTAATTTTTATTATAGATTTTCTTTATATATATTTAAATTTTTAAATAACAGTAGGGTGTGTATTATAAAAAACATGTAGGATAGAATTTATTTGTTGCATGGTACCCCGTTTATTTGGATTATCATTCCAACATTTTTCAATTATAGGTGTCAAATATGAATAATCTTTAATATCGCTTAATGTAGGACGAACACCTGCAATAGAAACATATATTTATTTATTAATTATATTATTATTATTATTATTATTATTTTATATAATTGCAAAGATCTTTACATACCGTTAAGTATTTGTAGCAAAAGTGATATAGAACCTTTTTTTTCTAATTGATAAAAAGGTCTTTTTCCTGTTATTATCTCCCATAATAGAATACCAAAACTATAAATATCCGATTTTTCTGTATATAAATATCCACGGCCAACCTGTTAAATATTATTACATTAATATATTAATATATTTTATTTATTAATATTTTAATATTATTAATATAATAATGTTTAACAGGTTGGCCGTGGTTATTCATGGATATGTACAATCTTTATGAGTATAACAAAAAAGTTTATGGGCATTCACTTGTGATACATACTTGGTATGACATCTGCAAATTAATAAAAGAAAAAAAATAATATAAATAAATAAATATATGTTTCTATTGCAGGTGTTCGTCCTACATTAAGCGATATTAAAGATTATTCATATTTGACACCTATAATTGAAAAATGTTGGAATGATAATCCAAATAAACGGGGTACCATGCAACAAATAAATTCTATCCTACATGTTTTTTATAATACACACCCTACTGTTATTTAAAAATTTAAATATATATAAAGAAAATCTATAATAAAAATTAAGAAGAAAAAATACATTACCAAAGTTTTATTTTTATTTTTTATTTGTAATTTGTAATTTGTAATTTTTTTTTTTTTTTTGGTTTTATAAGTTTTCCACATAGATTGCTTAGTCGTATTTGTGCGTATTTAAATGCACATAAACTTCTATTTATAAAGGATTATAGCATATTAAAGATTTGTGATTTTGGTCATCAATGATGACATTGGATATTCAAAATGTTGTTTATACAGCACCAGAGGTTATTATATTAATAATATTAAAATATTAATAAATAAAATATATTAATATATTAATGTAATAATATTTAACAGGTTGGCCGTGGATATTTATATACAGAAAAATCGGATATTTATAGTTTTGGTATTCTATTATGGGAGATAATAACAGGAAAAAGACCTTTTTATCAATTAGAAAAAAAAGGTTCTATATCACTTTTGCTACAAATACTTAACGGTATGTAAAGATCTTTGCAATTATATAAAATAATAATAATAATAATAATAATATAATTAATAAATAAATATATGTTTCTATTGCAGGTGTTCATCCTACATTAAGCGATATTAATGATTATTCATATTTGAAACCTATAATTGAAAAATGTTGGAATGATAATCCAAATAAACGGGGTACCATGCAACAAATAAATTCTAACCTACATGTTTTTTATAATACACAACCTAATGTTATTTAAAAATTCAAATATATATATAGAAAATCTATAATAAAAATTAAGAAGAAGAAATACATTACCAAAGTTTTATTTTTATTTTTTATTTGTAATTTTTTTTTTTTTTTGGTTTTATAAGTTTTCCACATAAATTGCTTAGTCGTATTTGTGCGTAACATTTATATAGTATATTGTATAAAGTGAGCCCATAGCTATAAAAAAGTATATAAACACTAAAAAAACAATTATATGAAATCTAAACGTTATACAGTACGTACAAGAATATTTATATTGTCGCAATATTTAAAAAAAACATTACGAAATGTCAGTCATCAGTTGGGATACATTAACAGAGGGAAAATTTGTAAGAAATATATTTTCATTTTCATTTTCATTTTAATTTTTTTTTTTATAAAATACATATAATACATTTTAATTTTATATTAATAAATTAATAAAATTAGATTGGAAATGGTAGCTATGGTGATGTCTATCTTGCTGTTTGGCAAATAAATGATCAGACGAAAAAAAACGTAGCCATTAAAAAATGTCGTAATAGTGATATTGAAAAAGAAGTTAATAGAGAAATCGGATGCTTATCAATTATCACACATGATAACATTATTACTTATTATGGTTGCTCTAAGGATCAAGATAATAGAACTGTTATTGTCATGGACTATTGTGATTGTGGTTCCCTTCGTAGATTTTTACATCATTCAGAATATAAGGATACAAATATTAAGATTTTAACCAAACTTAATTGGATGCTACAGTTGACAAAGGTATAATATATATTATAAAATATTTTATATCAAGTTATCAAATTTCTATATATGTATATTTCACAATATTATATTATATTTAAGGCAATGGAATATTTACATGAACAAAAAATTCTACATCGCGATTTAAAGCCAGATAATATTTTACTTACCAATGAATATCAGACAATAAAAATTTGTGACTTTGGAACTGTGAAAAAATTGCATATACCCATGACGACTGAAATTGGAACCGCCGGTTATATGGCACCGGAAGTATGTACATATATAATTATTAAACTCTATGCAGTTATATGTAAAGAATTTGGTTTTTTCAAGGTTGTACAAACACAAGATTATACAGAAAAATGTGATGTCTATAGTTTTGGTGTTATACTGTGGGAGGTGATGACAAGGCAGAAACCATTTTCAGGTTATATTAATCATGTGCCTCTTATGAACGCTATTGTTAATGGTAATTACAATTATGATTTTGATCATATCATATTTTATGCTTTATATTTTATTTTATTATTTAATATTACAATATTACAATATTACTGTAGGTCATCGTCCAAGTTTGGAGTGTGTCAATGATGATGAAATCAAAAAGATAATTGTCCAAAGTTGGGATGGGTGTCCCGATAATCGTCAATCAATGGAGGACTTAGTCATTGCTATTGGCTCAAAAATTAACAGGCTTTTATAATGAATTATAAGAAATATTTGAAAAACATACAAAATTATTGTTTGATTAAACTATAATATAATGTACAAATATGGTATATATAATTTAAAATAAATGATTTGATATTTATTAATTCAACACAATCGATGAGGTATAATATAATATAATATAATATAATATAAAGTAAATGAATTCATTATTTAAATCTTAGTCATATAAGAAACCTCGTGGAGTGAATATCGCAATGTTAATCGTCACTGAAATCGTGAGTAATATGATTATTATTGGTATTTGTTTTTTTTTTTTTTTTTTTTTTTATTAAATATAAAAATCCTAACAATATAATAATTGAAATGTGAACTAGTATTAATAGCATTTTATATGGTTTAAATTGTATTTTACATTTTACATTATTTTTTTTTTTTTTTTGCATTGTTTTAAAAAATAAAATATGTATGTTATATGCTAATTGCGACTAGTTTGAGTTGTTAGAGACGAACAGATGGACGTGTGAAATTTTAAAATATATTTACTTTTCTGTGTTTATCTGTACTTTTATTTGTAAAATATAATCGTCTGTGCCAAAACTTAATGAAGACTGTTATAAGAATTAAAAAAAATATTTTTTTTTTTAACTCTGCCTAAAAGTATACCTAATTTAAAAAAAAAAAAATAAAAAAATTTTAAATTTCAAGTGTCGCATATTCACATATCGATATATTTGACAAAAGTATCGTCTCGTCCCAATAACTCTTATCTTAAGAGATAATAATTTTCACAATTACTGTGTTTCTGTTTATATAAATTTAGTACTAAACGTAACTTAATTATGGCAACACATTTTAATTACAAGGATATAACATTTTATGAACAAGTAAGAAAAAATTTTATGGAGAACTAAATAAATAAAAAAAAAAATAAAACTAGACATCAGAATGTAGCGCGATAAACTAATTATAAAAAAAAAAAAGAAAAAGTCGAAGAAAAAGTAGGGAAGGCTACAGTCGGGAGCATCCGACAGTAAAATACCTTGCACACTTGAATAAAATGTAACTGTTCATATGTGTTTCGCACTTGCCTTGGTCACACTTGCTGTCCTATTCTCCTTCGTGCACGTGTGTGCGAATACATACCGCTTTCTGATCAGCATTATCCCTCCATCTCCTTCTCTGATTCATAAGTTTGCGCTTTTTACTTGCAGTAAGTCTGCACACAGTGAATCATTTACATATACATATGTATGCGTATGCATATGCATATGCATATGCATATGTGTATGTAAAAAAAATTGGACAACATGCTACGCGCTCGTTAGCATACATGCTCGTGGCAAAAATCAAAAATAAGCTTAATCTGTCTGCAAATACTACAAGCACTTTGCAAAAAAAATGAAAATGAAGTGTGTGATATCTGTGTGTTCATACGAACATACAGACGGATAGACGGACATGGTCCAATCGACTCGGCTATTGATCCTGAGTCAGAATATATATACTTTATGGGGTCGGTCAAGCCTATTTATGGGTGTTACATACATTTGCTGCTGTCACAAACTCAATATACTCTTGGGCACCGTATACATACATATATATTTGTACATATTGTATATATTTTTTTAATGAAACAATTATTTTTCAGATTGGTTGTGGTAGCTTTGGTAAAGTGCGAAGGGCAAGTTTTAAGACTATAATAAATAAGGATGAAATAGAAATTAAAATTGCAGCCAAAATAATTCATGATACTGAAATTGTTGACAAAGTAGAGAAAGAAATTGAAAATCTATTAAAATGGAAACATGATAATATTATAGCATTAATTGGTATTACCAAAGATGATACAATACCTAATACACCTGTATTACTTATGGAGTATGCTAATTGTGGATCCCTTTATCAATTCTTGCATGGAAAAGAAAAACGAAATGCATCTCCTATTGGTAAATTAAATTGGATGCTTCAGTGTGCCAAAGTAATCAGTGTAATCATTTTATAATCTTGCGTATGCATAACCTCATTATGTATTTATTTATTTATTTATTTATTTTTTTTTTTTTATAGGGTATGACCTATTTGCATGATAATAATGTAATGCATCGGGATTTAAAATCAGCAAATTTATTACTTTTAAATAATTATAAGACTTTAAAGATTGGTGACTTTGGCACTGTAAAAACTTTAATGTCAATGAGAACAACAGAAATAGGAACCGCTGGTTATATGGCACCGGAAGTACGTATATACATAGGATATCAAATAATTTTTGTTTAATTTGTTATATACATATATACATATATACATATATACATATATACATATATACATATATACATATATACATATATACATATATACATATATACATATATACATATATACATATATACATATATACATATATACATATATACATATATACATATATACATATATACATATATACATATATACATATATACATATATACATATATACATATATACATATATACATATATACATATATACATATATACATATATACATATATACATATATACATATATACATATATACATATATACATATATACATATATACATATATACATATATACATATATACATATATACATATATACATATATACATATATACATATATACATATATACATATATACATATATACATATATACATATATACATATATACATATATACATATATACATATATACATATATACATATATACATATATACATATATACATATATACATATATACATATATACATATATACATATATACATATATACATATATACATATATACATATATACATATATACATATATACATATATACATATATATATAATATATGATGCTTATCAACAATATGTTTTAACAGGTTGCGCTAGGATCAACGTATACATTGAAATGTGATGTCTTTAGCTTTGGTATTATATTTTGGGAGGTTTTATCACATAAATTACCTTTCTATGAATATAAAGAACATAACTCCCAAACTGTTACAAATTTAATTATAAAGGGTATGTATGTGTATGGTATTATGGTATTATTTTTTAATAAAAATTCTTTACATTTATATATTAAATATTATCTAGGTAAACGTCCCGATATAAATGACATAAAGCCTTATCAAAATATTGAATATATAAAGCATTTAATTAAACAGTGCTGGCATGAAAATCCAGATATACGACCAACAATGAGAGGTTTACAATTTATTTTAAATATTGACAATAATTGTATAAATATTAATATTATTAAGCAACTTAAACCATTACCATTGCCCGAAGATCGTGACTTTCAAGTGATGTAAATTTTATTTAATGCACACACAGGCCGAGTGAGTAATCATGTATCCCTTAATCAACACAGTCGTGGGTTCGATTTCCACTCAGGTCTGGAAATGTCATATGAAAAAGAGAGATTTTTCGTCATTTACTACTTATCAACTCGTATGAATATTATATAGCGTCAACTGTGTTGTTAAGATACAGCACTTAATAATCATAATCATAATTATAAAAATAATTTTGTTTGGTGTTCCGTTCCCCCTTATTGTTGTTACATGCACTGTTATAGTTATTTAAGTAAACTGATTCTTTGTAAATAAATAAATAAATAAAAATTGCGAAAGCAGTTAATCATATTTAAAAAAAAAAAAATGCACACACACACATACACACACATATGTACAGATAATATAAATAAAATGTATATGTATAAAATATAATAAAAATAAAAAAGCTTATCGCATTATAGACAGTGTTTGACTACTCAGTAATTGACATAGTGCTTATATGCATATGTACATATATATTTTATTTTAATGCCTCTGTGCAACTGAAAAGTCACAGTGTTACAAATGTCACTGAAATGTAAAGGTAACAATATTTTGCAAATTCGAAAGTAAGGTGTATTTTTTTTAGGAGTTACTAGGAATTATTTACGAGTTTGACCTTTTGCCAAAACGGAAACGGAAACGGAAACGTGCGTAAACATTTTTAATTGTATATAGTATATATTGTGAAGCCTATAATCGTAATGCATACAGTGTTAACATAACATCGCAACACTGACTCGCACTACATAAACTCAATTATGACTTCAACACAACCGACAACGACGACGACGACGACGTCATCGTCACACACATCAAACATATACAAACATAGAAAAGTATACTTGAAATGCGTAAAGTTAAGTTAAAGAATATAGTGTACATATTTAGCCAGAATGTGTCCTCGTCACGCAATAGTTTTAACAAATTGACTAACTTTGATTTAATTTCGCTATACCTTTGACTTTAATATCAACAGAAAATATTTTTCACAAATTTTTTACTTTTATATGAAATGTGATTTCATATAAATTTAATGCATATAAATTTATGTGTAATGTTAGAAATTTAGATTGTACACATGTTCACAGCTATCTAAATTAGAAACTAGTTTTAGTTAGTATACATATACCATAGTATATAATAATATTTAAATATATATATATATATATATGTATATATACCATATGTATAAAATGAAATCATAAAATTATTAAGATCATTAAAATGTTTGACAAACGATTAAAACGATTTAATTATTTTTAAATATTTTTTAAATATTTAAATTATTTTGATTACAATCACAATTACGATCATGAGCTTTATAATATTAAATAAAATTCAAATGAATTTAAAAAGTTTTTACCATATCTTGAGTATGTTTTTTTTTTTTAATTTTTAATTTTTTTATTTTTTTTTTATTTTTTTTTTCTTTAGTTTTATTATGTTTTATTATGAATATGAAATATTTGTCATATGTATATGTAATACCATAAAAAAAATATATTGATTAAAAAGACTAAATGTAATTTTGATATATTTTTTTTTTTTTATATTATAATATGTAATATGCGCATATATTATAAGATCATTATAATATTTTTACTGTAAATATGTAAAATGTGCAGAAGCAAGAGATTACATTGGCGCTCCGCTGCAGGCGTACCAGCAGCAACGCAGTTATGCGACCTACGTTATATAAATATTTTATATGTTAAGATGAAGATAGAAAAAAAAAAATCTAAAGATACAAGAAACAGATATCTTATTTTTTTTTTGTTTTTTTTTTTTTTGTTTATGAAAATATTAAAATGCGATCAAAATTAATTATTTTCAATTTCTATTTGTTTGGGATATTGTGCCACAAAAATTTGTATGCTTTTTGGTAATATTTTCTCTTGATTTTTTTTTTTTTTCTAAAATATTTATTCCAGCTGTTAAAATTAAAAGTTCTATGTTAATGCTGAAATTATTATTATTATTTTTATTATTATTATTATTTTTTTTTTTTAGGGAAACTTAAATTACATTTCTATAAGTCAAAGAGTTGCGCTAAATATATTATTTGCTTAATAATATAATTGATTGGCATAGCATCGCTAATATATTTTATGATGTCAGTCATAATACTATCTATGCGTTATACCCTTTTGCTAAAGTACAAATAATGTATGGTATGTATGGTATGTACCATATTTATGTATAGTAGATATGTATATATGTATAAGTGTATAAAGATAAGCCATCCATTAGCGAACACTTGCGGCCAGGGCCGTGACCTACACAGTACAATCAGAGGGCGCATTGTTTATGATATATTGAAATACTTGCGAATTGCCAGTTGCATTTAACAAAAAAAAAAAAAAAAAAAACAAAAACAAAAACAAAAATGGAATGTGTAAGGAGTAGGAAAAAATGTTGGAGCCAAAGAAAAGGATAAATAATTCCACGCCCACGCCCACGCCCAAGCCCACGACCAAGACAACGACCACAAAGCGAGGGATGTCGCGGCGTCATGTCAGATGAGATGGATGAGATGAGTTTTACCGCTCTTGGGCGCCACTAATTGTCTGTATTGCAATGTTGTTGCAATGTCCTTGTATATGAAATCGAAATAAGCTTTTTTGCATTGTTCCTCTGTTCTCTCTATTATATGATTTTGCTGAGAATTTGTGCACTGCTGCACACAATACTATTAAACTAAAATGTTTTAAATAAAAATTGCATTTAACGACTGCAATGGTGAGCTTTGTGTATCTGTATAATGTGCACATTTTTTTTGCCCCCACCCCACCCCCTTAGAGGCTGCAAATTTGAATATTTTTCCTAACTAGTTTACTATCTACATATACATATACATATACATACATATACATATACATATACATATACATATACATATACATATAAGTTTTTTTTTTTTTTTTTTTTTTTAGCTTACAGCCATGTGGGAGCCAAGAGGTTATTACTGTCATAGTCACTCGAGCGCAAGAAATGCGATGACGAGCACACGCATCGAGGGCACGGACGTCACACAAGAAAAGAGCGAGATGGCAGACCGACGACAAAGAAGAAGAAGAAGAAGAAGAAGAAATATAGATGAGAGTGCAAATGAAATAGACTGAGACTGAGACTGAGACTCTAAGCTTAAACTGAGACAGCGCCGCACCCACATGCCCAAATGTAGTTCGGTTTTTTTTTCGTGTATTCGTTTCAGTGTTCGTGCTCGATGACGTCGTCGCTTTGTGTCCTTTTGTGTAGCAGCAACAGCGAAACGTCCAAATTTCTTAAACAGTTTACAATTGCCCAACGTTGGGGTCAGACGTCTTAGCTCATTGTTGTGCTCATTGATTTAAGAAATACGCAAAATTAAAATCTTTCAAAAAAACAGCACAAAAAAAAAACAATATATATATATATATATTCATCTTGTGAAAAGTGCAAAAAAAAATTTAAGACAAAACAAAAAACAAACGAGAAAAATACAAAAATAATAAAAAAAAAAAAAAAAAATATGTGCCAGAATCGCTTAAAGATTTCATCGTCTATATTGCTGCTCATGCAGCTAATCAGCTTCATTTCAATAGGTTTGTGATTGTGTGTGTGTGTGTGTGTGTGTGTGTGTGTGTGTATGTGCGCGTATGTTTACAATTTTGTGTTATTATCAGTAAAGAGATATATATATATATACTCGTATATATATATATAAGAGTATACTATGTATATATATAAAAAAAAATAATATTGCATATTCCACAGGCGCTGCTATAAAATGTTATGTTTGCGATTCAAGCGATAATCCAAGCTGTGCGGATCTTTCAAATTCAAGCATTGAATCTGTGGTAAGTAGATGAATTATATGTTTCCCAGACATCTATGCCATTCATATCTATATGTATGTGTATGTGTATGTGTATACATGCATACATACGTATATCATTCAATTATGAGAAGAAGCATTCAAGGCACATGTGTAATACATATGTAAGTGCTTAGTACTTAGCACCTGGCCAATTCACTTAACCTTTTGTACCCAGTTGAGTAATCAGTAACAGTAGCAGTAACAGTTGACCTTAATCAAAGTGCCAGCACAGTTACATACCAGCACAAAGCACATTAATTCTTAGTACATAAAAATTCGGAAACGTGCTACGGAAACGGAAACGTCCCACGTTGTCGCGCCTGTCACGACTAAAAAGTCTAACATAAATCTAAAAAAAAATCAGACTCAAGCTTTTCTACATTTTTTTCTACTACGAAATTTGAAAAGATTTGCAGATATACTTTTCGTAAGGCTTTCAAATTGTATAAAATTAATTTGAAATAAAATATATATATATTTTTTTTTCAATTAAAATAAATTTGAAATAATTGTAAAGTCTTAAAATTAATTGTTATTTTATAAATATTAAGTTATAATATATTTTTTTTAATTTTAAATAATATTTAAAATAAAATCTTGTTTTATATTATTTTTTATTTATTATATTATTTTTTATTTATATATTTTAATTAACTTATTTATTCGATTTATTTATTTTTCTACGATTTTTATTAATTTTGAAGTTTTTTTTTTATTTTTTTTTTAATATATTATTGCTTCTATTTTTATTTATTTATTAAATTAAATTTATTTTTTTTTTTTAGATATATACCATAATTTTTTATATGTGTTTTTTGTACGATTTTCATTTGATTAATTCCTTTGATTTATTTTTCAAAAATTTCAAAAATTTTTTTTTTATATTGTTTATTTTAAAACTTTTTTATATTTGTATTCATATTTATATATTTTAATTAATTACAATTTTTTTTTTTTTAGATAAATTTTTTAAGTTAATTTTTTATATATTTTGTTTTTATATGTTTTTTTTATTTATTTTTTTTTTTTTATTAATTTAATTAATTTTTAAAATAAAGAATGATTTGACATTTAATTTACGTTTGCCTCTTTAAAAGGGAAACTACAAAGTGCAATGAAAAACAATGAATAAATAATTGCTTTACAGAGACAGAGAGAGAGAGAGAGAGAGAGAGAGAGAGAGATTAGTGGTAGTAATAGTTTTCTTAGAATTTGATCGTAAGACAACACACAAATAGGTGAGCAATATCATACCAAGGCCATTGCAATGATGTTTAATGATAACGATAACAATACTTGATACTAATGATAAGATAAAGTCAGCTTACAGACAGCAACGTCAATTAAATGGTCAATTACAAGCAATGAATAGTGACAACAATACGTTCAAATATGACTAAATGTTTTAGTGCGGGGCTCTTCAATCAATAATCATTGTTCATTAAATGTAGTATTTTTTATGCTTTTTTTTTTTTTTTATATAGAATAAAAATGTTAAAATTCTTGGAATTTCTGATTTTAGAATTGTACATTGGACAAAGTAAAATCACTGGACACTTGGCTATTTGATTTGAACAAGTTCTCATATTTTGATAACGGAGCCAATAAGAATCCGCTAATGAATTGTCAAAAGGTCGTAGCCAGGGATCGTAAGTAATATTTATATATTTCAATATTCATTTGTTTCTCATTTAAAGTTACTTTCCCTTTATTAAAGCCGACACCAGTAAATTGGTAACGGCTCGCTTCTGTCAGCTAGATACTGGCGACTCAGATGCATGTGATATTTTACGCAATAAGTTGCGTATCAATAAAGAAGATGATAATCGTGATCAACGCCAGGGACAAGGACGTCGTGAACGAGATCAACAGCAGCAGCAGCAGCAGCAGCAGCAGCAGCGACGCAAGGATTATGGACAGGAGCCAGACGAAGATGAATCAATTGAAACAGAATTCTTTTGCGAGATATGCAAAGATGATAATTGCAATGGTGTTGATGGTGTAAAGCTAACATCATATATGATGACAATAACAGTGGGATTATTATTGATACGCTCACCACTGTCGTTGCTCTGCTGAACGTCAATGTTGCGACGTTGGTTGCATTTAGGTTGAGTTACCGTTAACGTCGTTTATCGTTTACTTTTTTTTTTTATTTTTTTTTTTTGTAAATATTCAAGTACACATTGCCACAACGAATGATGATGACCTACCACCACCCACCACTCCTGGCCACCCTTTAAAAGAGCCACACAAAAGCCTAGACATGTAAGTGACAGCAAATACAGATACACAAAATAAATACTCGCAGATACAGACAGATATATTTGCAGTTGCTGATACAGATACAATTACTCATAGATATAGAAAAAGCTATTTATACAGATACAGATA
>JBAMBR010002351.1:0-32501 GCA_037044475.1 Zaprionus obscuricornis | reverse complement strand
TATATATTTATAATTTTGATACCGAAAAAAAACATAAGAAAATGAATAAAACAAAAAAAAAATACTTAAAATTTTTAGATCTTCATTGTTTGAACTGTGAATGAAGAATGAAAATTATAACAAATGAAAATTCGTTTGTCGATACAAATGCGATGAAAGATAATTTAAGTGTTGCTTTGTTTTTTTTTTCTTACTTCAATTTTTGTCGTCTGCTTTTTTTTCTCCACCCGAAATTGAAAGTAATGAATTTTTACTAGCAAAGTATACCATGAGAATTAATTTCAATTACATTACAGTTATTCTAGATTGTACATTCGAGCTGTACAATTTTTCGTTTGAAAAATTTCTCAATTTCGTAAAAATTATTTTAAATTTTAATGTGTTTTACAAATTTTTTTTTTTACTAGTTTTAGTATATTTTTTTTATATTTTAATATTATTTTTTGAAAAATTGTGCAATTGTGTGGCAAGGAGCTTCAAATGCTGCCGCAGGTTGTGTGTATATTGTGTATATAATAAAAATTAGGAAATGTGATTGGAGTTGCCTTTTAATGGCATAGTTGAAGGACTTGTGCAGCTCGATGGTGTCTACTGAAGTCTAGGATGGATCAATGTGATTCTCTCTGATGAAATTTCGAATGAGCGGAAGGAATTCTTTATGCTAGACAGAAGCTGCATAGCAAAATTAATCAGTATCATGGAATGCAATGGAGGTAACTGTCTCTCTCTGTGTTTGTATATTACGCATTCCTGAATTCAATTTCTTGCACGAAGCGATCCTTGTGTTTGGAGTACATTGTCCCCATGGCCATCTGCGAGTCCTAAGTGCGAGTCAACAGTTAATATTGAAAAGCCATTGTTGTAACGCCTGATATCATATCAAAATTCGAGTTTCTAAAATATCTGCGACAATAATAAAACAAGCTAAATATGTAAAATCCAAAAAGTTTACTGTTTTTTTCTTTTCTTATTTCTTAATTTCTACTAATCGCATATTTTATGTCCTCAAACCAATATTACGACGCTCGTTAGTGTAAGAAGAAAAAAAAAAAGAAAAAAAAAAAAAGAATCCCAAGAGAAAGTCATTAGATGTGAGAGGAGCAACAACTTTGAGGCGACCCCCTGGAGTGTGCTCCATTAGAAACCGCCCCAGGGATGCGAGGGCCAGCAACCAAGAGCGAGTAAGAAAGCGCACGTTTCTGCTGTGTGCTGTTTTCTGTGTCTTACAATTATAATTATTATAATTATAAAAACAACAATTAAAGCACATAAGTATTAGGCACCCTCCCAAAAAAAAAAAAAAGAAAAAAAACCTAAGCTACAACAAAACAATACAAGAATATTTCGAACTCGACTCCAAAAATGAAGCAAAAGCAAAAGCAAAGCCAAAGCATTTGAGCAACTGGAAAAAATGTAATTGAAATTTTAATAGAACTTAAGCCGGGACACGTTGCACAAGGAAAGTAAAAGGGACACCACTGGCCTCCTGACAAACCAACAAAACCCCTCACCCGCCCTTGGTGATCCAGCAATCCAGCCACGGCATCCCTTGGCTCCCCTGCTGACGGCAACAAACATTCGCCTTTTTGTTTGCTTTTGCCTTTTTCCGGTGCGAGACTGAATTTTTGACAAGTTAATTAGCTTGTTTGTTCATTCCTCTCTTTCTCTCTCTCTCTCTCTCTCTATGACTCTCTTTTTCCCTCTCTCTCTCTCTCTCCTTCTTTGCTGTCTCTCTTTTACACTTTGTTGTTGAAGCTTTAGGGCTGCTGATGCTGCCGTTGCCGTTGCTGTTGCTGCTCCTGCTGCCGCACATTTTAATTTGCTTTTGATAAAGTTCTTGTAATTGCGACCAGACGACGCCCCTGTGACAGTATCCTGTGTGACTCCTCCAAACACTAAACTGTGCCTTTTAACTACATGCTGACCAATATGTTCGTTCACATACATGTCTTGGCTATGGAATTTATTGATCGATAACAGTTGCCTCTAATTATAATTATTATTATTGCAGATAGTAATACTCAAATTAGTAACAATTAATGGATCATAAGATATCCAGGTATCAGAAATAGTTGAATACTGCATAACTTCCATGTACATCATGGAATCTGTAAGAAATTTTCACAGATTGTTCACAGCCGTAAGCCTAAAGAGGATTATATACAATTCCAGCAGGCGTTGGGGGACATGGCAAAAATCCAAAACATGCTCGGGTTAGCTGCCGTTAATACAAGCACTTAGCAAACAATTTTAAGATTCTAGCTCTTAGTATTCCTGAAATCCAGATGTTAATAGGAATGGTCCTAAAATCAAAGATGCTCCAATACTCAACGGTTTATTCTAAGCAAATATACATATATATTTTTTGTGGTCTATTACGCTTCCTTCTGTGTGTTAAATACATTTCCTGCTGTCTCAAAGTCATTATATCCCACCGTATCCTATCATATAATAAAAGAAATTTTATATTATTTATTGAGATTTAAGAATTTCATTAGCAAAAAAAAATTAATTTACAAATGTCTTGTGCAAAAGTTAATTGCATTGCAATGTGAAAACTCTGCAGGCTTCTTTGTCGTCAAAGCAAATATACAACACACACAACACACACACACAAACAGAGGCACACATGCATACATACATGCATATGGATGTCAACTACAAAGCAGATATGCAGCATGGAACTGAGCACATTGAGCGCTGCAAATAGCAGCAGTAGAGCAGTAGGAGTGCTGCATAAATTGGGTCGCATTCATTTGTCTCATTTTCTCTTTTATTTTTTATTTTTTATGTTTTTTTTTCTGCCCATTGTCAGAGTCACAGTCACAGTCAGTAGTCAGTAGTCAGTAGCAAACGGACTTTTTACATTCACATTTACCGCAGCGAGCAGCTAACCACATTTTCCCTTTCCCCCATTTACTGTAGTATTTTGTGCGCCTTGTCGCCCTTAAAAAATTTTTTCATGGCGCATTATTTTTCTTATTTAAGGCTACAAAAAAAAAATTGTAAAAATAAAAATAAAATAAGCAAAAAACGGCAGAGAAAAAAAAAGCGCGCTGATAATTAAATGTAATTGCTTCGCTGCCCAAGGCAAATCATGGCGATTGTTGTTCCTGTTGTTGTTGTTGTTGCTGTTGTTCTGACTGCGACCAAAATTAATGATAGGTATTTGGTTTTGGGAACTTGATTTGACAACTGTCAGCAGCACTCTGAAGTTACTGCTGCTGCTGCTGCTGCTAACAACAACAACAACAACAACAACAACAACAACAACAACAACAGCAGAAACAATAAGAATGACGATGACGATGTCGAGGATGATAATAATGATGATGATGATAATGACGATGATTATTATTATTTAGTCGACAGTTTCACCCCATTGTTTTGTGGGCGTGAATTTGATAGAATGGCATCTAATGAAATGTGTTTGTCCTGTGCTTCAAGTGCTTTTTAATCAAATTAGTCGCTAAACAAACAAACAATAAAAAAAAAACACACACACAAAACAAAACATTCGGGACTCCGTACTCCAAGCACAAAAAAAAAAAAACAAAATGACGCAACTTAAGATCTTGATAAGACTGAGAAACAAGACAATAACAGACAACAAAGACAACTGTGAGGAACAGCAGCTGAAGCTGATGAAATTATTATGCTCCAAAAAGTCGTGTACGTGCGACTATAAGATATCCGGTATTCGGATAAATTGAAATTTATATAACTTTCATATTTTTCAATTGATTTGCATCAAATTTTCACAGATATTTTAAATTTGAGCACATTTTCAGTGTGTCAAAATGCAGAAATGGGAATTCAAAATTGCGCATTTAATGCGATGTTTTTTAGGTTTATGTTTGATTACTACAGATGTTGGTGGGCGTGGCAAATATCCAAAATATGCTTGAGCAGCTTAAAGGCAATACAAACACTTTGCAAAAGATTTGAAATCTCTAGTTTTTATATTTCCTAAGATCCAGGAGTTTATATTTGCGGATAGATTGATATCCGCAAATATGCTTCAATCATTGCCTGTTTATGCTACGCAATATTATATTTTTAATGACAGCTGTAACGCCTTCATCATACCCCATTTTACTCTATGTTTACCGGGTATACAAATTTCTTTTGCTATTTTTATATATTTGCTAAGCATTAGCTGCTTGAAATTTGAATATTGTCGCCGCTATGCATTAATTTTGATGATAATTGCAATTGGGTTTTAACTAGAGTCGCGAGTGTCGTGTGTCGAGCTTTGAGAATTTCGAGACTATAAATTTAATGTCGTGCACTTGTCGTGCAGTTTGTGCATTAAATGTGAATTTTACAACGTCGGCAACGCTGCGTATACGCAATGGCATTTCAATGAAATACCTTAAGGGGGCGTCATATCCAAAGGGATGCATAAAAAGGGGTAAAAAAAATAAACACAAACAAACGAATGAAAGAGTAAAAGGGCTAATAAAGTGAAGAAGTGAAAGTGCAAGAGAGTGAGAGAGAAAGAGAGAGAATGGATGGCAGACTCTATATTTTTTATAGCATGCTTATTCATTAAATCTTCAATCCGTTGCGTGCTATTTTAACGCTAATTAATCAAGTTAACTTTATTGCAGCACCATAACCAAGAGTTAGCCAGAAATTCTGCAATGCTCGTCGACACTTAAGAGCAGCCAAACGCTATTTCCATTTACAAGTGTATGTACATATGTCTATGTCTGTGTCTGTGACTGTGTGTGCTGCTGCTGGTGGTGCTACAACTGCTGCTGGTATTTTTGTTGCCCTCATTTGTGTCTCATCTTATGTTAAAATATTGCTCAACAAGCTAAAAATTCGTCATGCTTGCAGCATAACGAAATCTAGTTACACTTGCAGCTGCTTATAAATATTAGTAAATATTTTATTCAGCTTCATTACAAATTATATCTTACAGTGCATATACTCCGCCAGATATTTTAACAAACAAAAAAGTTGTTCATACAAAATCTTAATTTTCGACCGATCGTTCGTATGGCAGCTAGTATATAAAATATAGTGGTCCAAATTTATATGAGATACGTTATAAGTATAAGTCGTCCTTAAACTGAAATCATTGAAGTTTTAGTCGAATAGCTTAACAAATAAAAAAAAGAAAATAATAATTTCCTTACAAAAAGTGCGCAGTATACGATTTGGAACATTTTTATAATCTAAGAAAAAAATTGAAATAAATATACAATAAAATAAAAATACATGAAATCGAAATTTATTTACAAATTTTTATATTTTAAATATTTTACCATGTGTTAATTGCATATAAATATAATTTATAAAAATAATTTAATAAATATTAAAAAAAAAAAAAAATAAACAAAATTTTAGGTTTCATTCATTTAAGGGAAGATATTTAAATTTCCTTTACAGCTGACGATCATATTCGAGCCGAGAATTAGTAAAAATCAATAGATTCTCGATATGAACACTAGCAAGCAGCAAGCTGCATGCACAAAAATTTGCATAGAGAAAATAATTAAAAATTAAATTGTGTAGCATACTTTTGAGCTGCGATATTTAATGCAGACTGCCGACTGATCTATGATATTTTGCAAACAACTAAAACTATGCAACACTGCAAGCAAATTTTGTAGCAATTACTGCTTACTGTTAATTTCTCTTCCTCTGGTATTTCAGTCTGTAAATCCATTGATTTCGACAATATTAGGTCTTTCAGAAAATTGATATACTTTCCGCAAGGGTATAAAAAACAATAAGAAAATACATGCAACATTTACAAAGTCTGTGAATAGCAACTAAGCAGCCAGCTGAGTCTTCTTCTCAACGTATTCAACACACAAACAGTTGCACACACTCATAGTCACACGCATATAGTCAGTCTCACAACTCTTGAGCATAAGTTATACAAGAAATCTGCGTGTTGTAGTCTCGCTCAAGTGTGTGTGTGTGTGTGCGTTGGGGGTGGTAGAAACGCCTTTGAAGGTGTTAATGATTTTTATGCACGTTTTATGCCTACACAAAACAAATTTTTGTTTTCAACACATTTATTAGACTTTACCCTTGCGTGCGTGTGTGTGTGTGTGAATGAAAAAGCATGATAATGCAAAAATTGTGTTTTTTTTTTTAAATTTGCAAAAAAAAAAAAATGTTTTCGCAACTTGGCAACTTGCAAACACTTCAACACTTTTTGCTAATTGCCCCCAAAGCAGCTAAAAACTTGCAAAAACATAAGAAAATCTTATTATTGTGGCAACGTCTGATTATTCTTTATCCTTGTTGAGAAAACAATCAAATTTCATTAGTATGAAGGTAAGTAAGAGCATCTAAGTGCGGTGTTACATACAATACATACATACAGCACATACAAACATACATACTCATAACATACCTTGTAAGGCTTTTTGTATTTTATTTGTTTTGTTTTGTTTTGTTTTAAGACCGCAGCAAAACGAAAGCCACAAAAAAAGAAACGAAAACGAATATAAAAATAATAAAAAAAAAAGAGGAAAAAGCAAAGCAACATTGGTAAAAGTAATAATAATACATACACGAAAGTTCCATTTGGACCATGTCATCATTACTTTCCTTTCCCGCTATTGCGGCCGTAGACGATTTTCTCAGTTCCCATTCCTCTGTTCTCATCTGTATCTCCATCCCTCTTCCATTTCCATTTCCACATCCACTCCTGCTACTACTCCCTTCCCTTACACTCTTGTCTATGCGTATTTGTATGTCTCTTCGTGGTCTACGTGTATGTGCATGTGTGTGTGTGTGTGTGTGTGTGTTTGTGTTCTTGATAGGTGTGAACTGAGCCCGAACGCCACATAGCCTCAGGCTACAGCGTTTTTATTCAACTGTAACGTGAATTTCGACTCTTGCTTAAGCTTTCAATAGATCCGCTAAAAGAAGGGAAATAAAACACACACAAGCACACACAGATATCTTATACACATTTAAAATTATAAAAAAAAAACAAAGCAACACTTAAATTATCTTTCATCGCATTTGTATCGACAAACGAATTTTCATTTGTTATAATTTTCATTCTTCATTCACAGTTCAAACAATGAAGATCTAAAAATTTTAAGTATTTTTTTTTTGTTTTATTCATTTTCTTATGTTTTTTTTTCGGTATCAAAATTATAAATATATATATATATATTTTTTTTTCTCGTAATTTTCTTCATTTCGATATGTTTTCAATACTGTCTTCGAGTTGCTCGTGACGATTTTTAAAATTTATTCACGTTATATAACTGCATCTACAATCATCAATGCGTTGTTTCCCCTCAACAAAAGAAACCCCCAGAAAAAAAAGAAATGAAATGAAAAAAAACATAGGAACACACAGGATTTATTATTATATGAAAATATTAGATGAATGAATATATGACGAATATATTATATGCATAACGAATGAATGCATATAGACATAACATACTTTTATACATAAAGAGAATCTGAGAATTGTAGATTGCGAATCTACTGCTGTTGCCTCAAACGACGAGATGATGTAACCAAATTACTAAAGATAATTACAAGCTGCTGCAAAATTTCCCTATACTGACACTAATATATATATATACCCTGATGATGAACTATCTATCCTATCCAAGATACCCTACAACTGGCTAGGACTTGGACCTTGGACCTGGACCTGAACCTGGAACCTGAACTAAGAATTACATTTACACATTTGCACATTTGTTGTGCATTTGCTTATTACACTTTTGCTCCTTACACATTACACATTATACATTACACATTACATTACACATTACACATTACATTACACATTACTTTACACATTACATTGCATATACTTGGATGCAATACTCGCCACTTCAAGAAAGAAAGAGAAACGCGTACACATAAATACATGTATATATTTTGTATATTTATTATATATATTTATCTATATGTAATTACTGCAGTTGAAATTCTGCATAGACATAGAGTTAAATGTAACTAATCAAATATTCATTTTATACCATAGAGAAATGCGTATGCTTATTATATTATATGATGTTATATTATACAATATATATATTCGAATTCTGTTATAAATAAATAAAAGACTTTTTTAAGCCTTAACTTTATGAGTTTAACTCTGATGTAACACTATATACATATCATATATATGTATGTATATACATATATATTTACATATATTCATTTATAGCCGATTTACCATTTTTCTTGTTGTTTTTCTTCTTTTTTTTTTTTTTGTTGTAGCTGTGGAAATGTCGGCACGAGTTATTTCTGTTGCGTGTTGATTTGTTGGCTCGTTATAAATCAAGGCATAAACGGCTTAAAGCCACACACACACATACATATACATATACACATACATACATATAGTATATGTATATTGTAGCTCTGATATCCGCATAGACAAACTATATTCATATAGAGAATTTGGCTAGCAAAAAATCTCGCGCAAAATCACTATGAAAAATTGATGTGTGTTTGGCAAATCAGGAATATCAGGCGAATATATACATATGTATGTATCTACTATATATCGGAAGCATCGTTAGGCATCGAAGTTAACGCTCAATTTAAATTCAACAAAATGTATTTCATAATAAAAATTAAAATATGTAATATTTAATTTCATATGTACCTGTATTTTTTTCTAATACTTCGTATATTGCAACTTAACATAATATCGATAGATAAAGCTTGAAAATTGTTGATAATCGATAGGCATTTATATCGATACTGCTGCACTCACTGTCAATGTCATTTGCATAATGTTCTTCATGTCAATTCGAGCATGCATTAAATCAGTTGAATAATCTATATATATATATATATACTTACATATATACATATATGTGTGTGTATGTGTGTGCATTGCTGATGTCAGTGCTAGGGGCGACGTTGCTGTTGTTGCTGAAAATGACGCACAAATCGCAAACAAAATG
Organism: Zaprionus obscuricornis; assembly: GCA_037044475.1. Taxonomy (NCBI): domain Eukaryota; kingdom Metazoa; phylum Arthropoda; class Insecta; order Diptera; family Drosophilidae; genus Zaprionus; species Zaprionus obscuricornis. Next base: position 23,580 of record JBAMBR010002351.1, on the reverse strand, counting down.
GCGCTTAAAACGAGGGCGCAACAAATTGATGTAGTTTAATGCAGTGTGACAACAATATCTCAATATCTCAATGCGATGCTGTGCATCTATTGCATTTTATATGCACTTGCCCAAAAATAACGGTAAATACCTTTTATATGGGGTATATGTATGTATATGTATACATACTGCAATTTACAGAGTATCTAGGTATTTACTATTTTTTTTTTTGTCGCATTTAACAATCGCTTTGGCTTTTTTTCTTTACTTGTTTCCTTTATCATTTCACACAGCTCACACATAGTGATGGTGGTGTAGGAGAGGGAGTGAGGGGTAGGGATGGTTGTCGTGCGACTGTCGCTGCTGCTGATGTGGTATGGCCAAAGGCATGTGAAAATCTGTCACTGGATTTGCATAAAACGTTGCTCCAACGTTGCCTTTTAAGAACAATACCATTTGGCAAATAATTTCAATTCAGTTTTACAGTCACTTTGAAAGAAGCTAACGCTATAGCGCAGCAGCAGCAGCAGCAGAAACTGAAAAAGAAATGAACACAAGCACAGCATATACTCTCTCTCTTTGGCGCTCTCACTCTTTTGCTCTTTGTACTTTATGATGGCAACACTGTTAAGTATGTGATCTCTCTCTTTGACACTCGCTCACTCTTACGCTCTTTTTGTTTTTGTTTTCAGATGGCAACACTCTTAAGTGTAAAGTAAAAACAAAATATCAATAAGTGATCTAATATATACTGCAATAATTGAAGCTCAAGCAGATGTATGCTTAGTTTAAGGAATATATCGATATATCGCTTAAGCGCATACATAGCTAATAGATACTTTTGTCATTTTAGAGCATTACGAAATGCAGCATAAACATTTAAAGAAACACGTGAAACGTGCAATGTGCCAAACGGAGACATTTGCTAGACGACAGCGACAGCAACAACGGCAACGACAACGAGACAACGTCACGTTTGTATACGCGCAACACACACAGGCCAATACACATACATATATATATATATATATATATATATATATACATATGTATACGTATACACTCAGGCATTGCTATGCACAAGCAGCGACTGAGACTGAAAGACAAAGATGGCAAGACACGAAGACACGAAAGACAGAAGACATCAACGTCAACGTCAACGTTACTGTTGACGACACATTTCCCGTCGCTGTTCAAGTAAAAAGCGCTAGCGGCGCACAACGCATGGTGCATACTTTTGGCTGTATTTGTTGGCTGCTGTTGCTGCTGTTGCTGCTGTTGCTGCTTGAGTTCGCTTTTAGCCATTGTCGCATCCTTAGCCAACAGGGCAAGTAGTAGCGCACATGTTATGTAGTCTGCACATGCTTGCTGCATGCTTTGTAAATATGCAAGTGTCGCAGCTATGCAAGAAGAAGAAGAAGAAGAACCAGAAGAAGTGAAGGAAGTAGAAGAAGTGGAAGAAGAAAGAAAAAAGAAAGCAGTCAGCACAACCGATTGGATATGTCCAACCAACTTAAGCGTGCATACTTATGCGTTACGTACGTATGTATATATAAAATACACAGACACACATGTACATATAAATATGCCCAAGTGCATAGCAGGCGGCAGACACAGCAGGACTTCTTGTCATGAAAATATTACATACGTTACATATGTCAGCGTTGCATGCAGAGTTTAGCTTTAATATGCTTTAAGCTCTGCTGCATATTAAAAGCGTTACATATAACATTGAAAACCAATTGTTGCATTTATATAAAATAATATAAATATACATACATATATATGTATGTATATATGTTCATATAACTGTAAAATTGAAAAATTAAAATAATCAATAGGAAAATTTGCGTAAATAATAATTTTTGCTTTATTGAATTTCATTCCATTAAAATGTAGATATGTATGTGTATGTGTATTGTCTGTGTTTGTGTGTTGTCTGAGTGTGTGTGTGTGTGTTGGTGTGTTGTTTACGTACATAGATAAGTACATTACATTATACATACAATAATAAACACTTCTGAAATATTATTGGTTTTGCTATTTTAGCTGCTTAACATTTAAAAAATTGTTGTTTTTTTTTTTTTTTTGTATCTGCTTATTGGGAAAATGTATTTTTGAAATTTATTTATTTATTTATTGTTTTTGTTGTTTTTTGGTGCTTACACAATTTTGTTTAACAATTTTACACAGCTAACATAAAAACATTGAGCGTGTTGAATATATTTATTTATTTTTATTTTCTATATATATTTATAATTATTTTTTTATTTTCATTTTCATGATTTATTTTTATTATTTTTTTTTTTGTATATTATTGTTTTTTTTTTTAAGCCATTATTTTGTCAGCAGCTCAACAGCAGTTTTTGAAAATTGTGCAAAATTTAAATCAAGTTCAAAAAATGCTGAACATTTTATTTGAAATAATAGAAATTATTTTCTCTTTCTTTTTTTTATTACAATTTCTTTATAAATTGCCTTAAAAATCTGTAGAAAAAAAAAGAATAAAAAGAAACTGCAGCTGAGTTGAGCTTTTGCATTTATTTTTATTTCTATTTCTATTTTGCTGTTGTTGTTTTTATTTTTGTTCTTAATATTCTGTTTCTTGTTTATTTGTGCTTATGCCTTCTGTCTTCTGTTTTTATCTTTGTCTTTATATGCGCATTATTTTTCGCCCCTTATTTGATATGTTGATTAGCTCTGCATTTTTGACGCTTTTTTTTTTTTTTTTTTTTAGCTACATTTGCATTTTTCTCTTGCCATTTTCTCTGTTTGTTATTTTTTTTGTTCTTTGTTAAATCATTGCGTCGATTTGTATTTTATTCGTTCTTCGATTCAAATCGAAGCTAAAACATTTTCCGCCCGCATCAAAATTTCATTTGGTTTGTTTTTCGTTTTCTTGTTTTTGTGTTCGTATCTTTTTGTAAAATATTTAAAAATTTATTTCTTTTTCTCGCGATTTGTATTTCTTTTTATTTTTATTTTTGGTTTTTTTTTCTCTATCAATTTGCACTGTAATATTCTTTATTTGTGTATTCAAGTATATGCTATATAATCGGTATATACAGTGAAAACTTTCTTAGCTGATAGATCCAGATAGCAGTCGCCTTTAGCTTATTAATATTGCTGCCCTAGAGAGTTTTCACTGTATTGTAATATTACGTGTTGTCAAGTGTTTTTTTTTTTTGCATGATCATTTTTTTTTTTTACATTATTTTTGTTTTAGCTTGAAATATGTAGGAACAAAAAAATGTATAAATAATTTTCTGTTATATGATTTTTCGAGCACAATATTTCATTATTTTTAATTTTGCTAAGTTTTTGTTTTTTTTTTGTTCTTTCTAATTGTTGCTTTAAATTTTGAAACCTATTTCTATGATGCGGGCTTTTAGCAAGCAAGCGAAATAATTCTCAGTGTAAACGGCAACGTTTACGATAAGCTGCAAGTGTACAGAATATGAGATAAGTTCAATATTGATATACGAGAGCTATAAATATCGTTAGCAGCTTTTGCAAGAGTCAAAGTGTTGCATACTTTTTTGGGGGGACTTGAACTTTAATTGCAGATCTTCATGAAGTGTGTGTATGTGTAAAAGTGTGCATGTGAGTGTGTGTGTTGTTGTTGTTGTTGTTTTGCTTATTAACTATATATCTACTTATGCAGTGTTGTCTGTTGTTCTTGTTGCTGTTTCTTGTGTTTTATTTACTATAATACACAAAAAAATGTTTGCTTACATTTAATATATATATTTTATTATATATGATATATATATATATATATATATATATATATATATTTATTTTTCTTTTTCTTCATGTTTTTTTTTATATATATATATTTATTATATCAATTTTTTACTTGTTTTCATTTTTTGTATTACTTGCCTATATCGATTATTATCGATAATTATGATTATAATTATTCTCTTTCTTTGTTAAATATGCAAGTATTACTCACAAAAAAAAAAAAAAAAATACCACATAAAATACTGCACAAATAATTAGCGCTAGTTTTTGTTTTTTTTTTACTTTCGTTTCTTTGTTTTTTTTTTTTCTCTTCCTTTTCATTTTCTTCTATTAGATACACAAAATTGTGATTCAAATAAAAAACTAAATACAGTTAGTAAAGACTAAAGTTATGTATTAGCTCGATAACTGAAATAGAGTTTCACAAGCGTCTACTAAAATTTATAGCTAAATTTATGGTTTTCATTTCTTTTTTTTTTCTTCGTTTTATTTTTGTCAATTTTTTTTTTTTTTGTTCTATTTCTGTTTATTAACAGTTTTGAATCAATGCGAAACGTTGTACGATTAAACATTTATCGCTACGAAACGATAAACATATGTGGACATTTATCGATCATCAATTTATCGATAAACAGTTTTTATGATTTTGCAACTTTTCGATTTGTCAACAGTTTTGATTATTTCAGATGTAAACATATTGATAACATAATCGATATACATGTTATCAATTATCGATATATATGTATATATATACATAAATATAATAACAATAATCTTTATTTCTGTTATAAATTTTTGAATTATCGATAAACGATTTTTGTTATTGATAAACGATTTGCTCTTTATCGATAATCGATATATGTGCTATTAATTGATATATTAATGACGCCACGTCGCGCATTGATTCAAAATTGTTGGTTTTTTTTTTACCACATAATTTTTCTGCTGCTGCTGCTGCTGCTATTACTACTGCTGCTGTTGCATAACGTAGCTTAAGGCATTGGATAATGATTTTGCTCAAAGTCTTTTTGTCGATCAGCGAGCAACTTGTGCGACGTGGCGCTATCCAATCTACGATCTGTGATGGCAACAAACGGTAAACGTTGCTTACGGCCACCAGATGCCGATGACGATGACGACGAGGAGGATGATGATGATGATGATGCAGGGCCAGAAATGCCATCGACAACACGATGATAAACAAACGAATTGAGTGGCGATGAATGTGTCATATGATTTTGTATATTTTTATTATTATTATTATTATTATTTTTATTATTTCCAGCAGTGACAGCTGCTGATGCTGCTGCTGCTGCTGCGGCTGCTGTGCCAGCAGTTGAATGCCAATTACTTTGACCACGACCGGCAACATTAGCAACAAATTGTGCACTGCGACTGCGTGGCGTGCCAAGAAAACTGCCAGTGATGGCCGGATACATTGGTAATTTAAATAGCGCTGGTTTTGGTGTGGACGGTGGGGATAGTGGGGCATGCAACATTAATGATGATGATGATGATGATGATGTTGCTGTTGCTGTTGCTTTACCTTCGATTTCTCTTTGCCAAAAATGAACAGCATCAGACAATTGTTTATCCTCATCAGGCAAATGATTATCCAGATTTGTTGGATTCATTTCCGATTTTATTGCTACTCCAGATGCTTCTGCTGCAGCTGCTGCTGCTGCTACTGCTGCTGACATTGTCACTGCTAAAGGTGTTGCTGCTGTTGTAGTTGTTGTTGTTGTTGTGCTGCGTTGCTGTGCAAAGAGATCATCGTAATGTTGCTGATAGCGACGCCTCTTCTGTTTAATATAATCATCATCTAAACGTATTACTGTTGCACCATTCCCATTCCCCATCATTGGCGGTGGCAATGTGCCTTCAAGTAAATTCAATAATTGTTTATTTCGTCGATTATATTTCTTAATATATGGCGGCAAATTATCATCATCGCCATGGTCATGTTGTGTGTCTTGCAATTCAGCAGCTGTTCCATAATCCTCATCATCCTCATCATCGTTATCATTGAGATCATCATTATAATCAGTATATAATTCTGGATGAGATTCACGATAATGTTCATCATAGACTTGAAATTGTACACGTGCCAGATGCGGCCATTTTGCATAGTAACGTTCTAATTGTTCCAATTCAGTTATTTGATGGCCCAATTGTTGCTTTGGTGGTGGCAATGGTGTTGGCGGTGTTGTTGTTGATGCTGCTGATGCTGCTAATGCTGTTGCTGCTGCTGCTGCTGCTGCTGTTGCTACTGATGTTGCTGCTGGCGATTTACGTTGATAAGGATTTGGTAGACGTTGTCGCACATGCTTATGATGTGTATGATGATGATGTTGCTGATGCTGCTGTAGTTGCTGATGATGCTTCAAATGATGCGCATGATGATGATGATGGTGATGATGTTGCTGATGCTGATGATGTTGTTGTTGTTGTCGATGATGTTGCTGCTGTGCATGCTGTTGCTTTGCCTGATAATGTTCTAACTGCAATTGTTGCTGCTGTGCTTGCTGCTGTTCACTTTTAATGCCATTGCGTAACACTGGACTTATGCGACGATACCAATTACCGTTATCTGTTGCTATCAAACGTTCCATTTCACTCTGATGCTGTAGATCCAATGGCAACTGTTGTTGATGATGTGCATGTTGTTGCTGCTGTTGCTGCTGCTGCAGTTGATGCTCATCAGTATCTTGATGATCATAATAGTTGACTTGCCCCTCGTAGAAAGGTTTCGCTGTCACACGTTGTGGTCGCAAGCCCAACGCAAAGATTGGCATTGGTGCCGCATGCTCTGCGTGCAATTCATGTGTTGATCTCTGCTGCTGCTGCTGTTGCTCTGATTGCTGCTGCTGTTGTTGCTGTTGCTGCCATTCATGTTGCTGCTTGTTACGATGTTCACGATCTTTACGCAATTTCAACGCATATTTTGGCGTCAATGTCAGATTATGATGCTTCAGATAATCCTTGTAGCGCTTCTTATGACTTTTGTGTCCAATGCGTCGCATGTTCCGGCGCATCGCCTTGAAGCGTTCAAATGCCGATGGTGACTCTGTGGTAACATCTGCAATAGAAAATTGAGATTTTAAATATGAGTAAAGACTCTTGGAAGAAGACGTAGGAAAACTATGAAGAGTAGTAGATGTAGACTGAGGTGGTGACCAAGGGGAGACAGAGCAGGAGGCTAGAAAAGAGGTGGAGCTGGAGGTGGAGAAGGTGACTAAGAAAGAGACAGAGGAGGATACTGGGAAAGATATGGTGAAGAATATGGAAAAGGATACAGAAGATGAGATGATGGATGACACATAAGAAGAGAGTGAGAAAGAGACGGAGGATGAGAAGGAAAATGAGAAGAAACTGAAGAAAAAAAACAGTGCAGGATACGTAGATAAGATTTTGGAGGTGCATTTGGCGTAGAATGCGAGGATAAAACGTAGGAGAACATGGAGAAGAGAATGAGGAAAAGAAAAAGACGAAACAGGATACGGAGAATGACACAGCGGCGAAGACTGAGGAGAAGACAGAAAAGGAGACTGAGACTGAGATACTAAGCTAGAGATGAAGAAGGATGCGGTGCTGATGACGGAATACTGATAGAGAAGAATACTAAGCAGAAGATGAAGAAACGAAACTTGAGCGGAAGAGACTGAGCAACAAAGGCGACGAAGGAGAAGAGGAAACCGACGAGGAGACTGAAAAGCAGACAAAAAAAAGCGGACACTGAGCTGAAGACGGAGACTGAACATACTACACAGCAGGAGCACGAGCAGGAGCAGAGGCAGACTAAGGAAATTGGAATGGAATGAGTGTAGGCGAGAGTATAGGGCATTGTAAGTCTTGGCACGATGCGCTCGCTCGGAAGTAATAGATTTCTATTAGACTCGGGGACAACAAATCGCCATATTTGTGAATTGTTGTTGCCAGTTGCCTGTTGGCACTGTTCATTGCTTGCTTGTTGTTGCTGTTGCTGTTGCTGCTGTTGTTGTTTATGTGACCCTCATCTAAGACCACAAAATCCGTTGCCCATAAGACCACAATTCATTTCATTTGATTGTGCATAAAAGTGCGGCAGTAGCAGCAGCAGCAGCAGCAGCAGCAAGGCAACGGCATATGGAACTTGCCTTCCTCTCAATACTCTCTCTCTATTTTTTTCACACACACACACGCTGCCTATGTGCTAGAGCGAGAGCGTAAGAGAGGTTGGTTTCATTACTTTTGGCGCTTAGGAAGTCGGCAAATTTTTGGCAAAAAATTTTGGGAAGAGAGAATATTTTGTAGAAAAAAAAAAAATAAAATAATAATAATAATAATAATAATCATAAAAAATTGTTGATAAAATATAGAGAAATAAATATAGAAAATATAAATTAAAATATAGGAAATATAGGAAAATGTAGAAATATGGAAGCATGTACAAATTTAGAAAAATGTATAAAATATAGAAATATATAAATTATAATATATATTAGAAAACATAGAAAAATATAAATATTGAAATTCAGAAAAAGAAAGAGAAAAATTCAGAAATATGAAAATATAGGAAAATGTAGAAGAATATATAGAAAATGTGGAAAAATATACAAATATATAGAAAAATAAACAAAAATATTGATATATAGAAAATTACAAAAAAAAAAATATAAAATTTACAAAAATATTGCAATATACAATAATCTAATATAAATATAAAAAAAAAATTAGAAATATAGAAAAATAAAAATATAAAATTATAGCAATATATTGAAAACTATAAGAGAAAAATTCATATAAAAATTAAGAAATATGAAAGTATAGAAAAATGTAGGAAATATAGAAATAATATTGAAAAATTCATAAAAATATAGAACAATGTAGAATTACATATATATATAGATATTGAAATATATATATATATAAAAAAAAGATTACATAAAATATTGGAAATATGAAAATATAGAAAAATATATTAATGAAAAATTGGCAAATTCAATAAAATTTCTATTACTTAAATTTAAAATTTTTAATTAAATTATTTAAATATTATATGATAAAATTAGTGACACAACTAGTCTATAGTTTTAGCTATGGCGTAAAAATGTTTTTTTTTTATATAATAATAATAATAATAATGATAATAGCACATAATTTAGTTTTATGTATTTTTATATAGTATATTTAATATATGGATGTAACATGTTCATAATCAATATGTTTTCCTCCAGTTTTTGCAATGACACATATGTCTGAAACAGCCCTCAGAGCATAAGCGAGAGTGAGAGAGGGAGAGGGAGAGGGAGGGAGTGAGACTAAGAGACATAGACATAGAGCCGACTGAACTGGACTCGACTGGCTTAAGATGCGGGCAAGCATCACTGAGCTTGCTGCCTGCTAGGTCGCTGCACATACACACACTCACACACACACACACACACACACACAGTGAGTTCTCTCTGTCTCTCTGGTAGTCTAGGCACGTAGCACGTAGAAATGTTGCTGTTGCTCATTCCTTGCGTTACTTCGCCCACATACGTCGCACAGCAGCGCACAATAGCGAATGCAGTGCGAGGTTTATTTTATTTTTTTTTTTTCTCTTTTTTTTTTTTGTTGGGGTAGAACTCCTCGAGATATGTTCTATTTGCACTGTGTGTCGGTTGGCAGTGCTTTGGGCCAAGTTATCCAATATTTTGTGGCAATTTTGTTGGCTTTATTGCTCTGCACAGACGTAACAAAAGTAGCAAAAAATACAAAAAAAAAAAAAAATGAAAAAAAAAATCTTACCACAAAAAAAAAAAACACACACACACACAAAATGGTTGCTGCTGCTGCTGTTGTAATGAAATGTTTGCCTATTGGAATTTTGGCTCAGTCGAAAGTCACATCATCTACATCGAAAGCTAATGCTGATACTGTAACAGAAGCTGCAGCTGATACTGAAGGCAAAGCCAAAGCTGAAGCCAAAGCCGAAGCTGAAGCCAAAACCAAAGCCAAAGCTCATTCCCATTTGATTTGCATAAGTTGCTTTAAGATCCTTTAAACTAATTAAGGCCACATGTGAGAACGAGAATGAGAACAAAAACAGAGACACACACACACACACACACACAGAGACACATACATACAATAGATTTTAAAACTCTTTGCACTGCAGTGACGACCACACTATACTACACTATACAATGCACCATATCCTTACTCTGCTTCCTCCATCTCCCATCCCCCCCTTATTCCCTGTCACGCCCACGCTAAAAGAGAGCAAATGTCTGCATTGAATTGAAGTTTGCCTAACATATTTTCAATTTACGCTCTACACTTTGCTTCAATGCTCACATCTTCTTTTCTTCTACTACACTTCATCTCTTCTTCACTTAACTTCCCTTTACATCCATTCACAGCCACACTACACATTCCATTACCTTGACTACACACTACACTATGCTACAGACATCCTTGTTTTTTTTTTTTGTTGTTGCTGTTGTTGTATTCCTCTCTAGCTTAGTGCACATTGCACTGCATTGCGATACACAAAAGTCTGACCAAATCACAAACAAAACACAATTGCTAAAAGGAAGAAAAGAAAAGAAACAAAAAAATAAAAGGGAAAACAGTCAAGCTCAAAAGTCTGAGCACTCAACATTGTTGGCGTTACACACTGGTTTAGCAGCTGACAGTAACAGCTAAAAAGTTACAAACAATTCTCTTTACATGCTGTAAGGTATTTTCGACTAGCTATCAAGAATTTTTAAATGATTATAAACTTGTCATAAAGTAAAGGAATATATATAATATATATTGACTATGATAAACATAATGCTAGCTAGAGAAACACTGCATAAGCAATTTTAAGCATTTTTGGAAAGATCAAAGTAATATGATAATTCTCAAAATCAGATATATATATGTCTATATATATATATATGTCTGTCTATATTATGACTATAGTAAAAATTTACGTTTGCCTGTAGCAGAGCTTTATAGCTATTTCATTTGCTATGCCTAATGAATCAGGCATATAACATGAACATGATCAACATAATATAATGTGCTGATTATAATACTGTATAGGAATATATATGTATATCGACTATATATCGACTAGACAGTCACGACTAACATAATGTTTGTATTGATTTTAACATTTGAAATTTTTACACAGATTTTTGTAACGTTTGCCATACAGACTTTGACTAATTTATTGTTCAGGAATATATATGCATATATAATGAGTTTATGTATACAGCAACAATTTATACTAGCATTTTGCTTAGCACTAAAAATTTTATAGCTGCATTTATTATAAATAATAAATCCCTATATAAAGAAACTTAGATCAAGCCAATGAACAGGAATATATATATGCATATATGCAGTGATTATATGCACATATTGCAGCTGACAATATGTGTAACATCTTGCTTCTAATGACATTTATAGTTCAGGAATATATATAGTATATAGATATAATATGTGTATATGCATTAACTGACAATTTAATAAATAATTTATTTTTTTTTTCTGTTTTTTTTGCAGTAAAATCCTTGACGTGTTTGTTTCTTTACAATAATTGAGATTGTTCGTGTTAATTCCACTGTGCAAATTCCACTTTTGCATTTAAATATGTTTTGTCTGCTTAGTATGTGTGTGTGAGTGTGTGTGTGCTAGTGTGTGTCTATTTGCCTTGCAATGTCTCCTAATATTTGTTAGCCATATCTCTATGTAGCTCAGTGTGTGTGTGTATGTGAGTGTCCTTGGACTTAGCTCAAAATCCATGGAGAATTTGTCTCCATAGTCAGCTGCTGCTGCTGCTGATGTTCCTTATATCGTTTTAGTCTGTGGCTTATGTAGGGACTATCTATACATATATACTATGTATATACTAGAGATATGAGATAAATATATATATATATATATATATCTATTTTTTTTTTTTGCATTCATTTTGCGACTTTTGTAGTACAAGCTTTGGCACTTACGAAAAATACGCAAAATACCCAAATGACTTACCGGGCTGATAATGCCATGCAGATTCCAAATTCAATAGTGGCATCTTCTCTTCTTCTATTTCCAGTTGTTGTTGTTGCTGTTGTTGTCCTAGCTCCAACTTGGTTTTATTTATTGTATGAGCAAAATAGCTGCTCAAGGAATTGGCTTGCGATTTGCTGTTGCTGTTGCTGTTGCTGTCGCTGTCGCCGTTGTCTACGCTTGTCATTCTTGTATTTTGATTTTCATTTTGATTTTGATACGTTTTCAGTTGTTGCTGTTGTTGCTGTTGTTGTTGTTGTTGCTGTTGCTGCTGTCTGGCATCGTAATAATGCAACTCACCGACATCGCTTTCATTCACAAGCATCTCTTGATTTTGGCCTATGGCAAAGTTATTGCTATCTTTTTCAGTTGCCTTATCATAGTATCTACCACTGCCACTGCCACTGGCACTGGCTGTAGACCATGTTAATAGCTTAGCATTGCTGCCATGTCGCTTTCGTTTGCGTCCATTGGGCATCATCATCAGTTCTTGGTTATTTTTAGTTGTTGTTGTTGTTGCTGTGTCACTTAATGTTGTTGTTGTCGTTGTTGTTGTTGTTGCTTGTGTTGTACTAGCACTTAATGTGGTTGCTGCTGCTGCTGCTGCTGATGCTGCAGTTGTTGTTGTTGTTATTGCTGCTGCTGTTGGCCAAGAAACTGATTCATCATTGTCAATTGTAGACTTAATGTTTTCCGCCAATACTTCATCATTACCAAAATTGTCCTCAATATCACCGATTGCCATAATGTCCTCTGTCTCCTCATCAACATTTACGTTCACGTTTCTATGCTTCTCTTGCTGTTCTTCAACTTCAATTTCTTCTTGTTGCTGTTGTTGTTGTTGTTGCTGCTGCTGTTGCTGTTGCTGCTTTTGCTGCTCGACATTCAGCGACTTTGCTCGCAACGTTGATTGGCTCGACGCTTTATTAAATTTTCGTTCATTTAATATTTCAATAGAATCAAACAGCTGCTCCGGCTGTTCCAACTGCTCTTCCGATTGCTCTGTCTCTTTCTCTCTTTCTTCTTCATCATTTTCTTCTTCTTCATCTTCATGTCTTTGCCTTTGCCTTTGATTCTTCAACGTTTCGTCTTGTCGACTCCTTTGCTCTTTCATCTGTTGGACCATTGGACTGTTGGCATTTGCCTGCTGTTGCTGTCGTTGCTGTTGCTGCTGTTGTTGTCGTTGCTTCTGCTGCTGCTGCTGCTGTTGTTGCTGTTGTTGTTGCTCCTTTTGTTGGTTCTGTTGATTTTGCTGTTCGTGCATGTTCTTAAATTTTTTATACGCAAAACTTTTGCTGGCAAAGTTCGCGTTCGGCTTTTCATCCTTCACATTGTCTTCACTTTTGTCCGTCTCCGTCTCCGCCTCCATCTCCATCTCCGTTTCCAGCTCCATCTCTGTCTCCATGTCCACGTCCGTGTCCCTGTTCGTGTTCGCGTTTTCGTTTTCTTTCTCCGTTTGCTCGACTTCTGCCAGCAGCTCCTCGTTGTCGTCACCGGAAGTGGATTTTGTAGCTAACGCTTTTGTCTCCCTCTGCTGCTGCTGATGCTGCTGCTCTTCATTGGCAACTCTCATCGGTAGCAGCAGCATCAAGCTTTCTTCTTTATTGTTTTTCAATTTGTAGTTGTAGTGGTTTTTATTCTTGTCATTGTTGTTTTTGTTGTTGTTGTTGTTGTTATTGTTGTCGTTGTTGTCATTATTATCGTCGTCATTGCTGTTGTCATTGTTGTTGTTATTGTTGTTCCTGTTATGGTATTTCTTGTTGACTGCAGTGCCATCCTTGCCTAGGTAAACAGTGAAATTCCTTGAAGTGGGCCGTTGAGATTCAAGTATCTGCAAAACAAGACAATCGCAATATAAAGACAATAAAATCAACATTTCCACATTTCTACATTTCCAACATTTTCTACAATTTCTGCATTCTCCTACACATACTTCAATCTCCATTCGCAACTCTCTCATTTCCATATCCCATATCTCCTATCCCATATCCCCTATCCCATATCCCATATCCCACATCCCATATTCTATTCTACATTCCCCAAAATTGCAGCAGAAAGTTCAAAAATTTTGCATCTACTTTCAAAAAATAAAAAAAAAAAAACGAATAACAATTTGAAGTATGCTTGACTCTTAGATACCCGGTAGCCAATTTCCAGTTTTATTATCTGCTTTGAAAGAAATTTATACAGAGACGCCTGCAAAGATTCCGGAATTCCTATGAGTTAAAATTTGTAGACTCTATTACGTAAAGTCTTCGATATCCAAATGTTTAAACGAACGGATTTGAATATTATTCCTGAACTAGAATATATATAATTTATATCTGAGAATTTAAGGAGACTTTCTTCTGTTTTCCTGTTGCTACAAAGTCATGACATCCGACTGTATGCTATACTTTACCGGGTATTAAAAAAGGGAGCCGTCTCCTGGTTGCACTGTGTGGCACAACAATAAAGCGCACTGTTGCACTGTTGAGTGAAAGGCGCAACGCTGTGCTGCGTTGCAAGTTGTTGCACATGTGCGACAATAAAATGAATATCAAAAAAAAAAATAATAATAATAATAGATTAAAGTTACGGCACACCGAAGATTTTATACACATTGCAAAGTTGAAGTGACAAAAGTTTTATATTTTATAGTTCAAAATATTATCCAGTAAATATTATCTATCTTGTAATAATTCTAGTTTTGCATAGAAACAAACTTGATAAATATCAGTTGTTAATATTTATCAAGAAGATATACTATATGTAGCACTTCATGAAACTCGTTATAAAACTTAGGTTCAAAGGCTATATACCTGAGAAAGTGCATATGAAAATGGTAAGTTTCGTCGTTTCGTATGCCTTGGAGATGCCTTCAAAAAGTTGCACACATAGTGTAAAAAGTGCTGATTAGACATGGCACAAGAATGTGGCATGAACCAGAAGCACCACTAACAACAGCAGCCAGCAGTCGTACAAGCAAAGGTAAACGAATAGTAAAAGAATTGAGAGTACGAGTACGAGTGCGAATACGAGTCGAGTGTCTGAGTGTCTAACTGTCAGTCTATCTAACTCTGGAATTGCATTAGTTCAAGCCATTAAACTCTAGCAAATTTTATTTGCTGTGCCAGGTAACATAACGTAGTTTCGCCTGTTTCAAGTGTATAGCAAGCGTAACTTCCCACAGTAGTACAATTTGCAAAGAAATGATGCGTGTTATGCTATGTTTTAAAAATTTGGAAACAATATACAAAAAAAAAAAAAAAACCCTATAAAATCTAGTAATACATTGAAAAATTGGCCGATATAAAAAAAACTTGTGATTTTTTGTTGTCCAAAAATTTGCAATAAATTGTCTATAATTTAATTTTGAATAAAAGAAATAAAGGATCCCAAAATTTCTGAGAGATAAAGGTAATTTACAGGTTTAGATTTTTAGTAATAAAAAAAAAACGCGAGAAAAAAAATTTTCATTGTGCTGAGAATTGGAATTTTAATTTAGTTTCTTGATTTCTGGAGTCCCTATTTAATATATACTTTTTTTCCAAGATTCTTCAGTAAATCGCCTACAGGAAATTTAAAAAATTAAGTTTTGAATAAAAGAAATAAAAGTTAAAAAAAAAAAATCCAATATGAATTGCTTTCTAAAGGATGAAAGAAATGTAGCTATAGATTTTTATCTGACATTGTGCTTATAATTTGAATTTCTATTAAAATTCTTAATTTTTGGTGTTCCTCCTGGACATATACTCAAGGGATTTCACTGCAATAAACTGTAGACATTTTTATTTTGGACAAAAGAAAATAAAGTATCCTAAGATTTAATTACAATTCATAGACAGCAAAATTTTTATTATATAAATAAATCTTCTTCTTTTTTTTTTGGTGTTAAAAGTATCCCTTAAATAGATATTATGATGCCTATCAATAAAATGTACTAGCTGTAGCTCAATTTAACTTTAATTTTTTATGACCATCTGTCATAGTGCATCTTTAAGGTTGACCTTCGAACTGATTGCGACTTGGCTTTCATTGCATGGATTTGCATGTTATGCATTTTATATGAGTTGCAACCGAAATGATGTAACACACACACACACTCGTATACACACACACACACACATTACATTGTTAGACATTTCAATGCGTTTCGCTTTTACATTTGTGTGTGTGTATTTTTTCTTTTATTATTTTTATTGTCAACCTTCTCCATATCTCAAGTTATCTGTCATATTGTCAATCCTTCTTTCTTTCTTTCGTTCGTTCGTTTTTTTTTCTTCTTTATGTCTTTCTTTATTTGCGATATGTGTGCTGTCTCAATAGAGACTGACCCCATTGAAGAACTTTGCTGACTTACATGCAATGGACACGAGCAACGTCACCCGTCACCCGATAGCCGTCCGCATTCGCATTCGCATCCGTGTCCCCGTCTCTATCTACTGACCAATGAATGGTTTCACTTGTGTTCTACATCATCTCTTTTACTCTCCTACTCTCTCTCTCTCTCTCTCTCTCTCTTTTTCTCTTATTCATACTAACTAACTAACTACTTACGATATCTGCCGCCTCAGACTCATCGGCATCCACATCAACATCAGCATCAGCATCTCCATCTCTATCCGCATCATCATCATCATCATCGTCATCTTTGTGGTCCTCATCGTTTGGGCCAACATACTGCAACTGCAATTGGTTGGCCGCATCTTCACCAATGTCACCATCGTGCTGGTCAAAGATGTCCTCCGGTATCGTTGCTTCAGCTTGCAAATTGAAATCTAAAAAGAAAGCAAAAAAAAAATACAACAACAACAAAAATATATTAGTATAGAGAAAAGAGATGAGACAACAAACAAAATGCAGCAAGCATATAGTATAGGCCCGGTCAAAATGTATTTGAACAACTGCTGCTTGGCTCTTGAACAACTTTGCATAGGGGGGGGGGGAAAAAACGCACAGTAAAGAGGGCAAAGTGCGCTCTCAATGCTTTTGTTTGAGCATATGTGCAGTACATATATAATATGTATTTGCAAGTTGTAACCAGCTCATAAATACCCTGTAAATATTACTTAAGCACGTTTTGCATGTTTAGTACAAAGAATGTTTTTGCAAGTTGCATTAAATGAAATCTATATTGATTGCATATTTCTGTGTTTGAATATAAACTAAAAAAAAAAAAATACCAAAAAAAAATACTAAAAAAAAATACTGAATATTTAAAAATAAATGTCTAAAAATACTGAATTATAAAAAATATTTAATATTTAAAATATGCAAAATACTATAAAAATAAAATGCGAAAAAATACTAAAATATACCAAAATTACAAAATATTAAAATATACTAAAACTACAAAATACTAAAATATATTACATTAAAGAAAACAAAGCAGAAAATAAGCATGTGCTAACAAAAAATATATAAAATACTAAATACTAAAAATACTAAAATATATAAAATATATATATATAAATATAAAATGTATTTTCAAGAAAAGCAGAAAATAAACTACAGTATTTTATACATATAATAAAAAAATAAATAAAATACAAGATAACTCAAATTAAAAATAAAAAAAATTACTAAATATAAAGATAAGCATATAAATATAATAAATACCGTAATGCTGAATAAAATACAAGATAAATTAAATTAAAAATAAAAATTACTAAAAAAAAATACTGAATATATGGTAAAGATAAGCATATACATATGTAAATATAATAAATACCGTTATACTGTATAAAATTACAGTTCCAATGAACTTTTTTTTATAAATATACTTTAGATTACCACAAAAAAAATACTACATAATAAAAACTATGGTAAAAATACTAAGGATTTTATAGAGAATAAAATGAAAGATCAAGCACAGAATTTTCAAGTACATTTTGTATTGAGGTTTGGTTTTTCATCTTACCAAAAAAAAAAATAACCAAAAAAAATTTCAAGTAGATGTATAAATATATATATATATTTTTTTTTTTTTTTGCATATTTTGGCAGCTATACGTAGTGGTACTTATAAATATACATATGTATATGTATAGGTAAAAAAAAGAAAAAAAAAAAATAGTAAGCTACTTGAATTGACTTGCACTTTGGCGAATGTGAGATACGAGACATGAGTATGCTGCATGTCCATTGAAATATGCAAGTATGCAGCTTACACGCACACACACACACACACACATACATATATAGTATATCTATACATCTATCTAATATTTGTACATGTGATGTACAAGTATGAATGAATAAGCGATATGTAGTCGTAAGTGTCTGCATATGTGTAATATGAGTATCAAGCATGACCTGGAAAAAAAAAATAAAGAGAATCACACAGACATACGAAGGTTTAACTCTCATAGTTGAGTAGACAAGAATTTAGCAAGAAGAAGTCAGCATTGACTATGTGTGTATGTGTGTTTCCTTTATGCACTGTCACTGAATTGCCATTTAGGGAATAGAAAAGATAGACGACGAATAGCATGGACGGACAGTTAGCCAGACAACTTAGTAAGTTCCGTAAGATTAAAATAAAATAAGATAAAAAGCGATTAAATTTAATGTACGACTAAGCCGTAAACTTAAATACACTAATATAAAGAGCAAGATTTTGATTTGCTTTATAAAACATATATCGCTATATATATATCTATCTTAGCTTTTGCTTAGTTTCGTGATGAAATCAAAGTCTGTTACAAAATCCATGTGAAAACTATGTTACTCTTAGCAAGTGTATAAACTTCATTGTCTACATATATATATATATATATATATATACATATGCATGTGTAATACGAGTATTATATATACAAGTGTGTGTGTGTGTGTGAGTGTGTGTGATATGAAACGATAAAAACAGCATCTTAAATTGCCAACGATATGTCCGGCCATAATCTGCGTACAAGCATAGTATACGCTATATCCACATGAACGAACACACATACACATATATATATATACACACACACACACACATACACAAAATACAGACACTCATACATATACCAATTCATATGCATATAGATTGACCTCAAATAAAAATTTATTATTTTTCTTCTGCTCAAAAACTTTTTCACAATTGTTAAAATAAAAAAAAAAAGCCAAAAAAAAAAAAAATGCTGATTTCTCTCTTTCTACCACTGTCTGTCTGTCGACTGTAGGCTATAAAAAAAATAAAGAAGTCAAGTATTGTGTCTGAGCCAGTTTCGAGAACTTTATTTTTTATGCGTATTTAAGACTTCCGTTAGCTGAAATATCTGTTATTCATTTTCAACATAAATTCTGCACCGCCGAGAAATTGTGACAAGTGAAATAAATTAAAAATAAAAAAATAAAAATAAAGAAAAATGCTGGAAAAATAAATTTAAATTCTTAATTGTTGAAATATGATGCGAGAAACATACTTTGGCAATTTTATTTTATTTTATTTTTTTTTTTTGTTGCAGAAAATATTTGCAAGAATTTCAACTATAAGTAAATCTGCAATATATGCAAAGAAATTTATTTAGCTCTGCAGAGAAAATATTCTTTGGTAATGTAAGAGAGCGAGATAGAGATAGAGAGAGAGAGTTATGAAATTCATATATACAAAAACTAATTAAATTCATTTAACTGTAATTAAATTAAGCAAAGATACATAACGTTCTATTATAGCTCCTCTGGGAATACAGAGGTAGGGATGAGAGAGAGAGAGAGTGTGTGGGGAGTGAAGCCGGGAGCTATGGGAGTAAACAGTAAAACAGGCTAGTAAAATCTGGAAATAAAATCACGCAAATGTTTTTTATGTCCCCTAGCTTCTATCTCTAGCTTTCTCACTCTCGCACTCCCTCTGTCATACTTTCTCTATCAGTGTTTCGCTGCCCCTTACAATCGCTTTCATTTCCTTTCCTTACGCAGCCCCTATAACACGGTTGTATGTGACAACACGTTACATTTTACACTAACCCCAACACATACACTTTATCTATCTCTCTCTCTCTCTCTGTTGCTCTATCTCTCCCTGCCTTTGCTAGCCATACGCAACACTTGGCCCAGTGGTGCGCTTGCATTGAGGTTATCGTCGCGTCGGTTGGCGACGCTTCTCGCTTATACAACGCCGCTTTTGTTGCCCAACTGTCAAGTGGATATGGTCTCCCGTCGACTTCACCAACTACTCGTCGCGTCCTGCTCTTCTTCCACTGGCCTGCTGTGTCTTCTTGTGCTTGCCAACCAACTGTTTCATGCCATAATGAATAAATGTCGCATTAATTTGCACGCAGCACTCGATGTGACTGTGTGACAGAGAGAGGGGTGGGGGATGGGGGATGGAGTGTGGTGTTGTGGCATGTACTAGCAGGGACTTGTGGACAATGTCTATGTCTATGGCTATGACTATGACTATGACTATGGGCTCGGCACGACTGGCACGTTCTGTTTTCACAGGCAATGTTTGATTTTTTTTTTCTTTTAGCTCTTCGAGGCAAACAAACAGCACAACAAATCCATTGCATAGCCTTGGCACAAAATATCAACGTGATATACTCATGTTTTCTCACACTGCTTATCTCTCTATCTATCTATCTCTCTCTCTCTCGCACACACACAAACACACACACTAACTTTCACTCTCTCTCTCTCTCTCTTTCTCTCTATTTGTTTGCTTATGTCTCTGCATGTCATACAAAAGCGCGTAAACAAACTTAGTTTCCCCATTGCATACGCCCTTCTCCCTTTTCCACCCCCTCTGACACTGCCACAGCTACCGCCTTGACCGAGCTTAGACTGTTGCGTCTCCAGAGAGAGAAAGAGGGAGAGAGAGAGAGAGAGAGACAATGTTTGAAGCGAATGGCTGCATATTTGAGTGTTGTCGCACACTGAAGTTTAATTATTATGCTTGTAATGAGCATGTTGCATATTTAAGCCACAAAACTTGCCACTTGCCACATATACCGCAAAACATTGCACGTTGCACGTCACCCGTCGCTATGGCTGTCGCTGTCGCTGTCTCTATCCTTGTGGCGCTCTGTTATGCCTACAGTCAAAGTCGTTGCTAATTAATAGCAACACGATACTAGTTGCCAACAGCTTGCCACATTTATACCAGCCACCCCCCCCCCCTCCCCCTACATTATCCTCTTTAATTCCCGCTTGCCACACTTCTTCCCTTCCTTTGCTGTTTTCTATTTCATTATTTGAAGCAGTCGTTGCGGATTTTTAGACGCATTTTATGCGCGAGACAACAGCAGCAGCAGCACATTGCAACTGACAGCTGTATGTGGCATAAGAGACAGGAGTTGGAGTAGCAGCAGTGTTGCAAAGTATAAGCTGCTGCACTGGACAGCAGCAGAAGAGAAGCAACAGGATGGCAAAGGAAGCGTTGAACAGTAGAGGAAGCAGGCGGAAGAGTAGACGGAAGAGCAGCAGACAGAGAGACAGACGACCAGCAGACAGCAGCATAAGAGGACAGACAGGACCAACAGACAGTGGAGTTGCATGCAGCAGGAAGAGTTGTAGGAAAGCAGACAGCGGAATAGTAGCAATAGCAGCAGCATGAGGAGAAGGAGAAGGAAGTGGAAGTAACAAGATCTAGAGAAGAAGAAGAGTAGAAGCCAAAAGTTGCAACAACTGATTCGCTGGATCCATCATTGTGTCGCCATTAATTAAACTTCAATGAACTGTTAACTTGTTTTGTTTTTGGTCGAATGGTCGTGCAAAACTCTTGTTGCGCCTCTCGTTAAAAAAGTCAACTCATTGCCGTCAAGTTGTGTTATGTCGCGGCATGTCGCATCGTGTTGTATCATGTTTGTGATGTGTGTGTGTGTGTGTTATATAAGTGGCATGTCTAGCGTGATGTGCCGTGCCGCCTTGCACATGTGGCATAATTATGTGCGCATTTATTGTGCATTGAACTGTGCAATTTGCTTTATACGCTTCGCTTATGCCCAAAAATCTTTGTGGCAAAGAGCTATAATGTGACAGCAATAAGTCAATGATAAAGCTTAACACATTAATATTATATGTCATAAGTCATGGCGAACATTTGATGAAATCTCTTCTAATATTAAATTGCAATTTCAATTACAACAATTTTCCAAACATTCTCACTCACAGTCACATACGTCTCATTCTCATTCTCAATTTCATTCTTAACGAATCTCAGCCTCAGCATTTCACAGGCAGACATATAAAATGTTAAACGTATATAATATAAAAGCTATGGCATCAAAATAAACAATTGCCGCTTATTGCCGCTCATTAGATGCGTGTGTGAGAAATCAAGGACTTTTGTTTTTTTTTGTCGTTTTTGTTATACCCGGTAATCATAAAGTGCAGTGGAGTATAATGAATATATATAACAATAGAAAGTGTATATAATGCTCATCAAAAGGCGTGGCAAATCATATGAAGTAATATCAGTAGTTGAAATAATTGCAGCGTATCCCAATGTACTTAGGACCGCTAGTATTAATCCCTGGATCTCAGCAACTATAAGAGTTATAGACTTAAAGTTGATTACAAAGTGCTTTTATTTGCAACAGGCAAGACAAGTATACTTTGGATTTTTACCACGCCCCCCATAGACTGTAGATATCGGACATAACCTTACTAAAATAATGCATAACAAGCTCAATTTTAAAGCTAGAAATCTGCATTTTGACTAAGAGTGAGCAACTGATGTTTATGAGCTGTGAACATTTATTACAGATCGACTGATAAATAAAAAAGTTATATAAATTTCAATTTTCCCGGTTAGGATATTACGGCTCTCTACAGCACATGGTCACTGGATATCTTACAGTTAAGCACATTCGACTGTAGTTTGCATGCTCAGCAATAAAAGCTATTGAGGGTAGCAAAAGTCGTCTATACTTTTATATTCTATATCTATATATATATTCCTGATCTTTTTAACACTTTATTTTATTTTTTTTTTTGTTTCTTTTGTCTCAGTTTTATTTAATTACCGGGTATTTTGTGGCAGACTAAGCTCAGTCTCTCTAGCTTCCCTTACGTATCTTTATTACGCAAACGTTTTTTTTGTTATTGTTTTTTTTTTTTTTTGTGTGTTTTTGGGCACCAAGATGACTCATAGTTTTTTTGTCCTTCTGTGCTATTGTTTGTTTTCTCTACACTTTGTACTCTGCTCTCTCTTCTCTCTTTGTGATTCTCTTTGCTCTTTTATTGACAAAACACTGAAAACGCCATTGTTTATGGCACTTTTACTATAGAATTTTCTGTATATTACGCATACGAAGCGTAACACGCCGTAAAAGCAAAACACAAATGTCAACTTGAAGTTTATCGACGGTAAATTTTCGCAAGGTAAATTAACATTGGCAGCGTAAAAGAATGAGGCGTGACAGAGCCTATATATAGTATATATATATATATATATATATATATATATATATATATATATATACTTGAAAAGTATACAGAAGCAGCAGCGTCATCTCTAAGTTTAAAAAAATTATCTGCATATATTTTTCTAGCACAGAAATTTCTGCTCGCTGCTGACGGCTAGCTGCATTGCAATTGTTTGTCTGTAAAATATTCGACAAATATTTTTCTTGCTTGTTTTTTCTTCTAGGCGAAACATTTCATTAGCGAAAGAGAAATATAATTTACACAAGAATATGCTAAGGTTATATATAGGATATATACATATATATATGTATGAATATATATACGGCATATAAAATATATACATGCGTATGCATTGCATTTCTAAAGTATTTCAACAACATTTTCTAAAGTCATTAAATCATTCAAATGTCAGCACATAGCAAAAGCAGTAGCAGCAGCTTTTGAATGTTTCTCTTACTTTCCCTTCTCTTTCCCCCCTTTGTGTGTATAGACAAGCAGTGAAGGC
>JBAMBR010002349.1:0-19797 GCA_037044475.1 Zaprionus obscuricornis | reverse complement strand
TTTATATTTATATAAATATTTATATTTTATTTCTATTAAAAATAAAGTGTAGAATAAAAATTATTTTTTAATTAATTTTATGAACAAGAAGTTGCTATATATATTTTTTTTTATATTTTTTATATTTATATTGATATAAATATTTATATATTTATATTTTATTTCTATTAAAAATAAAGTGTATAATAAAAATTATTTTTTAATTTATTTTATAAACAAGAAGTTGCTATATATATTTTTTTTTATATTTTTTATATTTATATTTATATAAATATTTTTATATTTATATTTTATTTCTATTAAAAATGAAGTGTAAAATAAAAATTATTTTTTAATTAATTTTATAAACAAGAAGTTGCTATATATATTTTTTTTTATATTTTTTATATTTATATTTATATAAATATTTATATATTTATATTTTATTTATATTAAAAATGAAGTGTAAAATAAAAATTATTTTTTAATTAATTTTATAAACAAGAAGAGAAACTTATATTTTTTTTATATTTTTTATATTTATATTTATATAAATATTTATATTTTACTTCTATTAAAAATGAAGCGTAAAAAATAAAAATTATTTTTAATTAATTTTATAAACAAGAAGTTGCTATATATATTTTTTTATATTTTTTATATTTATATTTATATAAATATTTATATTTTATTTCTATTAAAAATGAAGCGTAAAAAATAAAAATAATTTTTAATTAATTTTATAAACAAGAAGAGAAACTTATATATTTTTTTATATTTTTTATATTTATATTTATATAAATATTTATATTTTATTTCTATTAAAAATGAAGTGTAAAATAAAAATTATTTTTAATTAATTTTATAAACAAGAAGTTGCTATATATATTTTTTATATTTTTCTTTATATTTATATATATTTTTTTATGTTTTATTTTTCATTCTTTTTTTCAATTTTCCGCTCATGGAAATAGCTTGAAAAATTGTATGTTTTGCCACATAAATCAAAACATTTATTGCGCCATTTCGAAAAACAATTATACAACAATTTTTACTACTCTTTTTTTTCTATTTTCTCTCTCTCTTTCTCTCTCTCTCTCTCACTCACTCAAAAAAATATTTAATTTTCAATGCTGTTGCGTATGTATGTTGCATATATAAACTATAAGAATTTTTCATATATTGCTTTTCAATAGTCTGGCAACACTTTGTGTGTGTGTTGATCCCCCCCAAAAAAAAAAAAAAACTGTGCATAGTTTTGGCTCGTTTAGCTATCGTTTGCTATCTGCCCATCATCATAAATTACACAAGTAGTATCTATCTTTAGTTGGGAATTGTGCAATTTTATTAAAATTCCAAAAAAAAAAAAAAAAAAACCCCGACAAAATTCCTGCAAGTTCCTTCTCCAAACTCCAAAAACAAAACTTATGCATGTATATTGACTTGAACATATATATATATATATATATATATATATATACTTCTCTCTCTCTCACTCTCTCACACTCTCACTCTCTCACTCTCACTCTCTCTCTCTCTCTCTGTCTGTGTATAGTTTCTTGTAGACTTGGACAAGTACTGCAGGGAAACAGTAGAGAAAAAAAAAGTATGAGTGCGCACACCCCTCGCTTAGCGCCATATTGCACAAATCGTAAGTGTGCGCTCTATATATATATATATATATATACATGTGTGTGTGTGTGTAGTTTTTGTGCCTCATTCTGGTGTCGTCGTTGCTTTTATATAAACATGAGGCAAGATTAGATACAAATTACACCACAGCTTTCAAAGGTGGGCGTCCGCATTCTCTTTGGCAATTTGCGCACCTTTTGCCTGAATGCTGCTGTTGCTACCGACAATTCTGCCACACTGCCACTGCCACTGCCACTCAGACTCTGACACTGATGTATCCATAAGTTACAAGCGCAAAGTATCTGTGGTCCAATGCTACAGCAAAAAGAGCCAACAAAATGCAATAACAGCAAAAGTTTTGCCCCATGCCCTATGCCCTATGCCCTTGCCACATGCCACATGCCGCATGTCCCATGCTAGTTGCAAACCAAGTGAAATGAAACGAAAGACAGTAGCAAATGGCAAAAAAAAAAAAAAAAAAAAACGAAATTTTTTTTTTCTGTGGCCAGAGGCTTAAGGATATGAAGAAAATGTTGCTTGGCGAGAAGTAGAATTTATATAGAGAAAAACTTCTGTAAGCAGCAGTGCCACGCCTAATGGCGCCACAGAATTCCCCCAAGTTTTTTGCCAAGAGAATTTTATTTATTTATTTATTTCATAAATTTCCGACAACGATTATAAAATGTTACACAGCAGAACTGTGAGAAAATTGTAAGAAAACTATGGTAAAATTGGGGGGGAATGCGGGATATATGGGGGGCTGAAAACAGAGCGCTTTATGCGCGGTTTTGTTTGCCGCCACTTGCCATTTTAGCAAATAATTTATGTTTTGCCAAATTCAAACTTTACTTATTTTCGCAAACAACAACAACAAAAAAAAAACCCCGAAAAAAAACCCGAAAAAAAAACCCGAAAAAAATGAAAATGAGAGAAAAGAAAAAAAATGTAAAAAAAAAGTTTTGTTCTTCTGATTTTGCGCGTCACTCGCTCGCTGTGAAAAATTTGTACAAATGGCAGTAGCATCGCCCACCTGCCCATCATCCAAAACAACAACTCTCAAGTATGTGGGCGGATGCGGATGTGGATGCGGATGCGGTTGTCATACTACAACCACAACCCTGAAGTTTCTTTACTTTGCCTTTTGCCTTGCTGCTGCTCCTGCAGCTCCTGTGACTGTGGCTGAATTTTGAGACTCATTCGGTGGCACGTTTGCAAAATGGCCTGATGCGTGTCTGGAATACATTTTCATGTTTGCCAAAAAAAAAAACCAAGTAGAGAAACGAGAAATGAGCAAAAAAAAAAAAAGAAATTTTTTTGGGCACGGCCACTGGCGCACAGTGACAGCAGGCAGAGGCTCACAGTCTTTGCCCTTTTCATGGTTCCCCTTGCTCCTAACACACACAGAGAGTGAGCACACACACAGCACAGACTGTGCTGCTGTCTGATGCTCCCTTTGGTGCATTTGCTACATATTGTTGGCATTCCGAGTCAAATTTATGGCAAATAGCTTTGCGAATGAACACGAAAAAGCGGCATTTTGTGTTTTCTAAAATTTAATGTAACCGTGTATGTATATGTGTGAGTGTGTGTGTGTTTGCACTTGCTTGTTGTGCTTACGCCACACAAAAACTGTTCAAATAAGGAAACATATGAGCACACAGCGTCCTAAGCGTCCTTTCGAGCCTCACTCCCTCCACACACTTTTTTTTTTCTCATGCGCAATGCCCAGCAGCAGCAGCAGCAGCAGCAGCAGGCCCTCATTTTGTTACCATCGGTGTGTGTAAGAGCAGAGAGAGACAGCGAGGCAAGAGCAGAGAGCGAGAGAGAGTGAGAAAGAAGTATGTCAGCACACGCGAAGGGTTTAATGTTAATTGCGTCCTTTGTTTGGTTTTACATTCGATTAAGTTAATGGCGCCAAGCGTTGCCCAACGACTGTTTGTCGTGTAGCAAACAATTCAGCAAATAAACAAAAAAACAAAATTACAATTGACATTTTGCATAAAGCATTGAAAAATAGATAAGAAAATTATTTTCATACAAATTTATAGAGATTTTATTTTAACAAAAATAAAACATAAAAATTAGTTTATAAAATTTTTATAAAATATATTAAGAATTTTATATTTTTACATATTTTATAATATAAAAATTTAAATTCATGCGGCAAAATTATTAAAAAAAATTGAAATTAAATTTAAATCATGAGAAAAAAAATTGTTACTAAAACTAAAACATGAAATTAATTTTAACAATTTTTAATAAATTGTATTTCACTAAGAAAATATTTTTAAAATTATAAAAATTGTTTCAAAAATTAAATTAAATTATATTTGAATTAAAAAAATTTTTTAAAGTTATAAACATTTTTTCTCAAAACTAAAAATGATTACAAAATTATTTATTACTTATTTAATTAAATTATATTTTTGTCAGAGGAATTTTCTTTTTAAATTATAAAAATTATTTCATAAACTAAAAGTAATATGAAAATTTTTATATATAATTTATTAAATTGTATTTCGCTGAGGAAAATATTTTTAAAATTGAAAAAAATTAATTTTCCAAAAATTAAATCAGATTAAATTTTGTTTAGAAAATTTTTTTTTAATTACAAAAATTGTTTATAGAAACTAAAAGTAATATGAAAAATATTTATAACCTATTAAATGAATTATATTTTGCTTCAAAAAATTAAATTAAATTATATTATGTTGAGGAAATATTTTTTAAAATTATACAAAATTTTATATTTTAGGAATTTTTTTTTTAAATATTAAAAATTGTTTCTAAAAACTAAAATTGTTATGAAAAATATTTATTACTTATTTAAATAAATTAAATTTATTCCTGAGGAAATATTTTCTAAAATTATAAAAATTGTTTCATAAACTAAAAGTAACCCGAAAGTTTTTATTTACAATTTATTTTTAAATTTAAAAAAATTTGTTTGCCAAATATTAAATTAGATTACATTTTGCTTAAGAAATTTGTTCTTACAAATATAAATATTGTTTCTAAAAACTGAAAGTAATATGAAAAATATTTGTTTCTAATTTTATTGAATTTTATTTTGCGCAAGAAATTTTTTTAAAATTATAAAAATTATTTCTAGAAACTAAAAGTAATATGAAAAATATTTATTTCTAATCTTATTTTAAAAATAATTTTTTAATAAAACAAAATTTTTTTAAATAAAATATAATTCAATAAAATTAGTAATAAATATTTTTCATATTACTTTTAGTTTCTAGAAATAATTTTTATAATTTTAAAAAAATTTCTTGCGCAAAATAAAATTCAATAAAATTAGAAACAAATATTTTTCATATTACTTTCAGTTTTTAGAAACAATATTTATATTTGTAAGAACAAATTTCTTAAGCAAAATGTAATCTAATTTAATTTTTGGAAAACAAATTTTTTGAAATTTTAAAAATATTTTCCTCATTGAAATACAATTTAATAAGTTGTAAATAAAAATTTTCATGTTACTTTTAGTTTATGAAATAATTTTTATAATTTAAAAATTTTTTTCACATTAATTTTAGTTTTTAGAACCATTTTTTAATATTCAAAAAAAAAATTCCTAAAAAAAATGTTGTATAATTTTAAAAAATATTTCCTCAACATATTATAATTTAATTTAATTTGTAGAAGCAAAATATAATTCATTTAATAGGTTATAAATATTTTTCATATAAACAATTTTTGTAATTAAAAAAAAATTTTCTAAACAAAATTTAATCTGTTTTAATTTTTTTTTTGGAAAATTAATTTTTTTAAATTTTTAAAATATTTTCCTCAGCGAAATACAATTTAATAAATTATATATAAAAATTTTCATGTTACTTTTATCTTATGAAACAATTTTTATAATTTAAAAAAATTTCCTCTGACAAAAATATAATTTAATTAAATAAGTAATATTTTTCATATCATTTTTAATTTTGAGAAAAAAATTTTATAACTTTAAAAAAATTTCTTAATTCAAATATAAACTAATTTAATTTTTGAAACAATTTTTTTAATTTTAAAAATATTTTCTTAGTGAAATACAATTTAATAAAATTTTTTAAAATTTGTTTCATGTTTTAGTTATAGTAACAATTTTTTTTCTCATGATTTAAATTTAATTTCAATTTTTTTTACTGATTTTGCTGCATGAATTTGAATTTTTATATTTTAAAATATTTAAAAACATAAAATTCTTTATATTTTATCAAAATTTTATAAATTAATTTTCACGTTTTATTTTTGTTAAAATAAAATCTCTATAAATTTGTATGAAAATAATTTTCTTATCTATTTTTCAATGCTTTATGCAAAATGTCAATTGTAATTTTGTTTTTTTGTTTATTTGCTACACGACAAACAGTCGTTGGGCAACGCTTGGCGCCATTAACTTAATCGAATGTAAAACCAAACAAAGGACGCAATTAACATTAAACCCTTCGCGTGTGCTGACATACTTCTTTCTCACTCTCTCTCTTTCTCTGTCTCTCTCTCTGCTCTTGCCTCGCTGTCTCTCTCTGCTCTTACACACACCGATGGTAACAAAATGAGGGCCTGCTGCTGCTGCTGCTGCTGCTGCTGGGCATTGCGCATGAGAAAAAAAAAAGTGTGTGGAGGGAGTGAGGCTCGAAAGGACGCTTAGGACGCTGTGTGCTCATATGTTTCCTTATTTGAACAGTTTTTGTGTGGCGTAAGCACAACAAGCAAGTGCAAACACACACACACTCACACATATACATACACGGTTACATTAAATTTTAGAAAACACAAAATGCCGCTTTTTCGTGTTCATTCGCAAAGCTATTTGCCATAAATTTGACTCGGAATGCCAACAATATGTAGCAAATGCACCAAAGGGAGCATCAGACAGCAGCACAGTCTGTGCGTGTGTGTGCTCACTCTCTGTGTGTGTTTGGAGCAAGGGGACCCATGAAAAGGGCAAAGACTGTGAGCCTCTGCCTGCTGTCACTGTGCGCCAGTGGCCGTGCCCAAAAAACTTTTTTTTTTTTTGCTCATTTCTCGTTTCTCTACTTGGTTTTTTTTTTTGGCAAACATGAAAATGTATTCCAGACACGCATCAGGCCATTTTGCAAACGTGCCACCGAATGAGTCTCAAAATTCAGCCACAGTCACAGGAGCTGCAGGAGCAGCAGCAAGGCAAAAGGCAAAGTAAAGAAACTTCAGGGTTGTGGTTGTAGTATGACAACCGCATCCGCATCCACATCCGCATCCGCCCACATACTTGAGAGTTGTTGTTTTGGATGATGGGCAGGTGGGCGATGCTACTGCCATTTGTACAAATTTTTCACAGCGAGCGAGTGACGCGCAAAATCAGAAGAACAAAACTTTTTTTTTACATTTTTTTCTTTTCTCTCATTTTCATTTTTTTCGGGTTTTTTTTTCGGGGTTTTTGTTGTTGTTGTTTGCGAAAATAAGTAAAGTTTGAATTTGGCAAAACATAAATTATTTGCTAAAATGGCAAGTGGCGGCAAACAAAACCGCGCATAAAGCGCTCTGTTTTCAGCCCCCCATATATCCCGCATTCCCCCCAATTTTCCATAGTTTTCTTACATTTTTCTCACAGTTCTGCTGTGTAACATTTTATAATCGTTGTCGGAAATTTATGAAATAAATAAATAAATAAAATTCTCTTGGCAAAAAACTTGGGGGAATTCTGTGGCGCCATTAGGCGTGGCACTGCTGCTTACAGAAGTTTTTCTCTATATAAATTCTACTTCTCGCCAAGCAACATTTTCTTCATATCCTTAAGCCTCTGGCCACAGAAAAAAAAAATTTCGTTTTTTTTTTTTTTTTGCCATTTGCTACTGTCTTTCGTTTCATTTCACTTGGTTTGCAACTAGCATGGGACATGCGGCATGTGGCATGTGGCATAGGGCATAGGGCATGGGGCAAAACTTTTGCTGTTATTGCATTTTGTTGGCTCTTTTTGCTGTAGCATTGGACCACAGATACTTTGCGCTTGTAACTTATGGATACATCAGTGTCAGAGTCTGAGTGGCAGTGTGGCAGTGGCAGTGTGGCAGAATTGTCGGTGGCAATAGCAGCATTCAGGCAAAAGGTGCGCAAATTGCCAAAGAGAATGCGGACGCCCACCTTTGAAAGCTGTGGTGTAATTTGTATCTAATCTTGCCTCATGTTTATATAAAAGCAACGACGACACCGGAATGAGGCACAAAAACTACACACACATGTATATATATATATATATATATATATAGAGCGCACACTTACGATTTGTGCAATATGGCGCTAAGCGAGGGGTGTGCGCACTCATACTTTCTTTTTCTCTACTGTTTCCCTGCAGTACTTGTCCAAGTCTACAAGAACTATACACAGACAGAGAGAGAGTGAGTGAGAGAGAGAGAGTGAGAGAGTGAGAGAGAGAGAAGTATATATATATATATGTTCAAGTCAATATACATGCATAAGTTTTGTTTTTGGAGTTTGGAGAAGGAACTTGCAGGAATTTTGTCGGGGTTTTTTTTTTTTTTTGGAATTTTAATAAAATTGCACAATTCCCAACTAAAGATAGATACTACTTGTGTAATTTATGATGATGGGCAGATAGCAAACGATAGCTAAACGAGCCAAAACTATGCACAGTTTTTTTTTTTTTTTGGGGGGATCAACATACACACAAAGCGTTGCCAGACTATTGAATTATTGAAAAATAATATATGAAAAAATGTTTATAGTTTATATATGCAACATACAGCATTAAAAATTGAACATTTTTTTGAGTGAGTGAGAGAGAGAGAGAGAAAGAGAATGAGAGAGAAAATAGAAAAAAAAAAGTAGTAAAAATTGTTGTATAATTGTTTTTCGAAATGGCGCAATAAATGTTTTGATTTATGTGGCAAAACATACAATTTTCCAGCAATTTTTCCAAGAGCGGAAAATTGAAAAAAAGAATGAAAAAAAGCATAAAAAATATATATATAAATATAAAAAATATAAAAAAATATATATATAGCAACTTCTTGTTTATAAAATTAATTAAAAAATAATTTTTATTTTACACTTTATTTTTAATAGAAATAGAATATAAATATTTATATAAATATAAATATAAAAAATATAAAAAAATATATATATAGCAACTTCTTGTTTATAAAATTAATTAAAAATAATTTTTATTTTACACTTTATTTTTAATAGAAATAAAATATAAATATATAAATATTTATATAAATATAAATATAAAAAAATATATATATAGCAACTTCTTGTTTATAAAATTAATTAAAAATAATTTTTATTTTACACTTTATTTTTAATAGAAATAAAATATAAATATATGCATATTTATATAAATATAAATATAAAAAATATAAAAAAAATATAAGTTTCTCTTCTTGTTTATCAAATTAATTGAAAATAATTTTTATTTTACACTTTATTTTTAATATAAATAAAATATAAATATTTATATAAATATAAATATAAAAAATATAAGTTTCTCTTCTTGTTTATAAAATTAATTGAAAAATAATTTTTATTTTACACTGCATTTTTAATAGAAATAAAATATAAATATATAAATATTTATATAAAAATATAAAATATAAAAAAAAATATATATAGCAACTTCTTGTTTATAAAATTAATTAAAAATAATTTTTATTTAACACTTTATTTTTAATAAAAAAAAAAAATTCAAATTTATTTTTTTTTTAAAGGTTTTCAATGACGCAACCGGTTTAGTTTTTTCTATTCTTTCTACATTTTTTTTTAAGCAAAACCGGAAATTTTAGATTTTGAACACCCGCAACAACTTAAGCATAATTTATGTTACCACTAACAGGTTTTTTTTTTTTTTTTTTAGATATATTTAAAAAATTATAAAATATAATTTCTTTTGTATTTAGTAAAAAAAAAAAACTAAAAATTTTAATTTCTTTTGTTAATTGTAAAACTTTAATTAATTTAATGAAAGCAACAGCATATTTTCAACAGTCATTATGCTGGCGCCATCTGGCAACGCCACAAACTTAGTGGAACGTTTTTTTTTTTTGGTGCTGGGGGGGGAGAAGCAACAGCATTACTTCTACCTATATATAAGACGTGTCTCTATGTTAGCTTATTTATTGATGAAATCAACTACAAGTTGACACGAAAGTCCCAAGTCATGTCATTGGTAATGTCCAAAAAGGGGGAAGCGTTTTTGGAGATAGAGCGAAGAGTGTCTGTTGAGAGTGTGAGTTAACTTGAGCAGCAGCAGCAAGAGAGATTCTGTGTTTAATTTTACCCAATTGATCAATTTGCCTGCATGTCAGCATATAATATTCGCTGTGTCCCTGCAGATGAAAAGTTTTTGTTGATTGGGCCACAAAATCGAAAGGTTCATTAATACATATACCTAACGTTTGCAGTATATAGATTATAGATTGTTTGTAAATATGTTGTTCATGCTAATACATTGACAGCAGGAAGTTGATTTCATGAACTTAATGTAATTATAGTGAACTTAGACTATTGGCCTTAATTGTACATTGGAGGCACAGCTAAATTGGCAGCATATTGAGGAAACTTATGCAGCTGACTGAGCGACCAAGCGACCAACAGACTGAACGACTGAGCGACTAAGCGACCGCCCGCATTTCTAATTACATAAATAAATTGTCAAATGGAATTAAGTTTTTGCCGACATACGGACAAAAAGTTTTTATACTCGGTGCGAACATTGGGTGCCAAAGAGTATATTGACTTTGTAACAGCAGCAAATGTATGTAACATCCATAGGGAGGCGTGGTATGGGGTCGGGGTATATATATTCTGACTCAGGATCAACAGCCGAGTCCGTCTGTCCATCTATCCCTCTGTACGTCCGTATAAACACACAGATCTCGGAGACTATAAAGCTAGAGACTTCATTTTGTATGTAACATCCATAAGTAGGCGTGGCCGACCCCATAAAGTATATATATTCTGACTCAGGATCAACAGCCAAGTCGATTGGAGCATGTCCGTCTATTCGTCTGTCCGTCTGTCCCTCTGTACGTCCGTATAAACACACAGATCTCGAAGACTATAAGAGCTAGAGACTTGATTTCTTTTGCAAAGTGTTTATAGTGTCTGCAGGCAGATCAAGTTTATTTTGGATTTTTGCCACGCCCCCCCACCGCCTACACAAATCGATGAAAACCATTTTGAACGCACCACAGGACCCACAACCAGATAAGCTACATGACTGAATTTTTGGTAGAAAGTTAGCATATGTTTAACTGGACGTTGTGTGAAAATTTGATACAGTTCGGATAATTAACATGGAAGTTATATCAAAATTTGAGAGGCATCTCTATATACATATCTCTATATACTTTGTGCACCGAGTATTATATAGTCGAGCACACTCGACTATAGCTTTCTTACTTGTTTTTCTTTTCTTTAATTTAGTTTGCTTTCTCTATCGGTCCTGGCTCTAACTCTCTGTCCCTTTGTCTTTCTAGTCTTAGTCTCTGATGAGTTCTACGTATTTAGCTACCTAAATTATTGCGAAGTAAAGTGAAAGTCTTGCATTACCTGTATGTATCTCTCTCTCTATCTCTCTCTCTCTCTCTCTATATGTATCTCTATGTAAAGGATTCAACAGTGGAACAGCAGCAGCAGCAGGTGCCCAGCTGAGGAACGGGTTAGGGTTTTTTTTTCTTTCGACCCTTGCCTAAGCGTAAAATTTACTATAGCAAAAAAAAAAAAAAATATACACAAATATTTTCTTCATGCTGCAAAAAAAAAAAACTGCGCATCTTTTTTTTTATGATATGCGGCATAAATGGATTTAAAAAAAAAAAAACTGCTGCCAAAACATAGACAGCTGAGACGCATTGTCTTCTGCCCGTTCGCTGTTTATTGCGTTTTCAATGGAAATTGAAACTGCGTCGCCGTCGCTGTCGCCGTCGCCTCTTTCGCTGTCAGGTTGCAGGCGTGTTCAGAGGCTCTTACAAAGGGTTGACAATTGTTGCAATTCCATGGGACAAGCAATAAAAAAATGACAAAAAAAAAGGAAAAAATACGCAAGACTTTGTTTTGGTCTATGAATTCGACATGTCATGGAAATGGCTGTAAATCAAAATTCGTTCAACGAAAAAAGTGAAAGTTCATAAGACGAAAGGTAAAAAATAGTTGTAGAAAATTGCAAAATGGAAAAAATGATAGATGAAAAATCTTATTTGAATGTTTCTCAACGATTCTCAACGCTGCCATATTGAAAAATTTGCCAAGTCGCCAACCCCATGCACTCTTCAGGTGAAGCAGCAACAGCAGGAAGGAGGAACTCTCCAAAAGCAGGAACTCTTAACTCTATGTGTCAAGGGGTTGATTTTATGGGTCGCTGCTGCTGCTTTTGCCGGCATGTAAATGTTACGTTTAATCCATGTAATGGCAACATTTGCCGTAACTTCCATGGAAATTTTGTGCGCAGCGCTCCTCCTACTTTTTTTTTTAAGGGTTTTACTTCATAAAACCGCAAAACTGAAAGCAACAACAATACGAAGAACAATGAAGTTATTTTTTCTACTTCTTCTACTTCCTCTTCTGCTTTTTCTTCTCTTGCTTTCCTCTTCATATAAATTGCTGCGCATTATTCTATTAATTTTATGCCAGCTAATCGTAGATCATAATTTATTTTGACAGTTTTTTTTTTTTTACTGCTCTTTCGTTTGTTCAACAGGAACTTTTCAGTTTCCTCGCAAGGCGGCAACTAAACTGCTCGTAAAAATAACAGAATATTTTTCCAAATGCTTTTTCTTACACAGTGAAAGAGTATTAAAAAAAAAAAATGTGCGGATAACATGAGATAAAAAAATTGATAAAATATTTTGTTAAACAATAGATTTAAATAAAAATTAAAATTGAGAAAAAAAAATTCCTAGCCTACAATTGGAAGATTAAAGAGAAAGCATATATAGCTAATATATAGCTAATATATATCTAGGACTGTTCGAGGAAGCAAAGTAAATTTTAATATACAATTTCAATTATTTTATAAAAAAAAACCCTGAAAGTAAAGTTACATTTGTAGCGCTATGCCTGCAGGCTGTTCCTGAAAAAAAACTATTTCAACAAAATGTCAATTTTGGAGCCAACTTTTCTAGGCTGGCTATAAGTTATAGTTGTTCGATTTGCAGCAAATATGTTAAACAAAAGATTTAAACAAAAATTAAAATTGAGAAAAAAAAAATTCCTAGGCTACAATTGGAAGATTAAAGAGAAAGTATAGCTAATATATATCTAGGAATGTTCGAGGAAGCAAAGTAAATTTTAATAAACAATTTCAATTATTTAATAAAAAAAAAAAACCCTGAAAGTAAAGTTACATTTGTAGCGCTATGCCTGCAGGTTGTTCCTGAAAAAAACTATATCAAAAATGTTAATTTTTGAGCCAACTTTTCTATGCTGGCTATAAGTTATAGTTGTTCGATTTACATCAAATTTTGCTGAGCTACATAAGTCGCAACTAAAATCAAATTCTGCAAGTTTCAGTGGCCTAGCATAAAAATAAATACAATTTTTCCATACAAAAACTTAATTTTGGAGCATTGCTTTCTATGGCAGCTATATGAAATAGTGCTCCGATCTTACCAGCTTTGACTTATATATAGCTGATGAGCACAGAGAATATGTAAGTCAGTTCGCATAGTTTAACAATCAATAAAAATTTTTCATACAAAAACTTCATTTTGGAGGAATCCTTTCTATGTTAGCTATATGAAATAGTGCTCCGATCTTACCAGCTTCAACTTATATATAGTTGATGAGCACAGAGAATATGTAACGCAGGTAACAATCAATAAAAATTTTCCATATAAAAACTTAATTTTGGAGCATTACTTTCTATGGCAGCTATATGAAATGGTGCTCCGATGTAAGAAGCTTCGCCTTATATTTAGCTGATGAACATGGAGAAGTATGTCAGTCAAGTTTTCTTTAATTTTGTAAGAGATTAAATTTAAAATTTGCTTTCAAACAAAGATCTAGATCAAGAATATATATAATGCTAATAAAAATTTAACTAAAAAAAAAAAAAAATAATAATATTATAAAATTTGAATACGAAAACGAAAATGAGTTGCAAATGAAGTGTTTGAAAGTGTAAATAAAAATATAAAATTCTTAGTAATAAAATGAATGATAAAAATTAAAATAGATTGCACGATAACGTACGAATATCGTGTGAATATCATTATAAATATATATATAATAATGCTTGTAAAATGATAGAAAATAAATGTAAATATCAAAAAAAATAAAAAAAAATTATCTACACATTTTATGCATTTTTATTAACAAACGAAACGTTGATGATTTTTTTTCAGATTTTTTTTTCGGGTTTTTTTTTTTCATTTTTTTTTGTCAGCTAATTTGAAATTCAAATTATTGAATTTTGTTAAAAATCGAATGTTGAATGAGATTTTAAAGTTTGAGATTTTGGAATATTTATTTATTTATTTATTTTTATTTTTTTTGTTGAAGTCCTTGAATGATTTACAATAACGACACGCGATAACAAGACTTGTTTAACACCAACTTCTACTTCTACTTCTGCTTCTTCTATTTCTATTCTTCATTTACACAACAAACAAATATTTAAAATATTGTAAGAACAAGAAACCTTTAGAAAATGTAATATTGGAATGAGACATTGGATGGGGTCAGACAGTGCGATCTGTTAACGGAACATGTGTTAATACAGGATCGTAAAATGAGTGAGAAAAAAATATATAAGAAATTGAGAATCTTGTGCATTGTGCAAGTTTGAAATACGAGTATAAATATTTACCGCAAAACCAAAAAAAAAAAAACCCAAAAAAAAATTAAAAATAAAACAAAGCAAACAAAAGGGGCAAAAGGCAGTGGAAAGAGTAAACATAGAAGTAAATAAATTTATTTACATATGAGACTATACATCTCTCTCACTCTGTCTGCATTGCCTTTTGCCTTTTTGTTTGCTTTGTTTTATTTTTAATTTTTTTTTGGGTTTTTTTTTGGTTTTGCGTAATATTTATACTCGTATTTCAACTTGCACAATGCACAAGATTCTCAATTTCTTATATATTTTTTTCTCACTCATTTTACGATCCTGTATTAACACATGTTCCGTTAACAGATCGCACTGTCTGACCCCATCCAATGTCTCATTCCAATATTACATTTTCTAAAGGTTTCTTGTTCTTACAATATTTTAAATATTTGTTTGTTGTGTAAATGAAGAATAGAAATAGAAGAAGCAGAAGTAGAAGTAGAAGTTGGTGTTAAACAAGTCTTGTTATCGCGTGTCGTTATTGTAAATCATTCAAGGACTTCAACAAAAAAAATAAAAATAAATAAATAAATAAATATTCCAAAATCTCAAACTTTAAAATCTCATTCAACATTCGATTTTTAACAAAATTCAATAATTTGAATTTCAAATTAGCTGACAAAAAAAAATGAAAAAAAAAAACCCGAAAAAAAAATCTGAAAAAAAATCATCAACGTTTCGTTTGTTAATAAAAATGCATAAAATGTGTAGATAATTTTTTTTTATTTTTTTTGATATTTACATTTATTTTCTATCATTTTACAAGCATTATTATATATATATTTATAATGATATTCACACGATATTCGTACGTTATCGTGCAATCTATTTTAATTTTTATCATTCATTTTATTACTAAGAATTTTATATTTTTATTTACACTTTCAAACACTTCATTTGCAACTCATTTTCGTTTTCGTATTCAAATTTTATAATATTATTATTTTTTTTTTTTTTTTAGTTAAATTTTTATTAGCATTATATATATTCTTGATCTATATCTTTGTTTGAAAACAGATTTCAAATTTAATCTCTTACAAAATTAAAAAAAACTTGACTGACATACTTCCCTATGTTCATCAGCTAAACATAAGGCGAAGCTTGTTACATCGGAGCACCATTTCATATAGCTGCTATAGAAAGGATTCCTCCAAAATTAAGTTTTTGTATGGAAAAATTTTTATTGATTTTTAAATTATGCGAACTGACTTACATATTCCCTATGTTCATCAGCTATATATAAGTCGAAGCTGCCTGAGATCGGAGCACTATTTCATATAGCTGCCATAGAAAGTAATGCTCCAAAATTAAGTTTTTGTATGGAAAATTTTTATTGATTTTTAAATTATGCAACATATTCCCCATGTTCATCAGCTATATATAAGTTGAAGCTGCATGGATCGGAGCACTATTTCATATAGCTGCCATAGAAAGTAATGCTCCAAAATTAAGTTTTTGTATGGAAAAATTTGTATTGACTTTTATGCTAGGAAACTGAAACTTGCAGAATTTGATTTTAGTTGCGCCTTATGTAGCTCAGCAAAATTTGATGTAAATCGAACAGCTATAACTTATAGCCAGCATAGAAAAGTTGGCTCCAAAATTGACATTTTGTTGAAATAGTTTTTTTCAGGAAAAACCTGCAGGAACATTGCGCCAATTGTAACTTTACTTTCAGGGTTTTTTTTTTTTATAAAATAATTGAAATTGTTTATTAAAATTTACTTTGCTTCCACGAACATTCCTAGATATATTAGTTATATATGCTTTCTCTTTAATCTTCCAATTGTAGCCTAGGAATTTCTCAAGTTCAATTTTTTTTTTAAATCTTTTGTTTAACAAAATATTTTATCAATTTTTATCTCATGTTATCCGCACATTTTCATTTTTAATTCTCTTTCACTGTGTAAGAAAAAGCATTTGGAAAAATATTCTGTTATTTTTATGAGCAGTTTAGTTGCCGCCTTGCGAGGAAACTGAAAAGTTCCTGTTGAACAAACGAAAAAGCAGTAAAAAAAAAAAAAACTGTCAAAATAAATTATGATCTACGATTAGCTGGCATAAAATTAATAGAATAATGCGCAGCAATTTATATGAAGAGGAAAGCAAGAGAAGAAAAAGCAGAAGAGGAAGTAGAAGAAGTAGAAAAAATAACTTCATTGTTCTTCGTATTGTTGTTGCTTTCAGTTTTGCGGTTTTATGAAGTAAAACCCTTAAAAAAAAAAGTAGGAGGAGCGCTGCGCACAAAATTTCCATGGAAGTTACGGCAAATGTTGCCATTACATGGATTAAACGTAACATTTACATGCCGGCAAAAGCAGCAGCAGCGACCCATAAAATCAACCCCTTGACACATAGAGTTAAGAGTTCCTGCTTTTGGAGAGTTCCTCCTTCCTGCTGTTGCTGCTTCACCTGAAGAGTGCATGGGGTTGGCGACTTGGCAAATTTTTCAATATGGCAGCGTTGAGAATCGTTGAGAAACATTCAAATAAGATTTTTCATCTATCATTTTTTCCATTTTGCAATTTTCTACAACTATTTTTTACCTTTCGTCTTATGAACTTTCACTTTTTTCGTTGAACGAATTTTGATTTACAGCCATTTCCATGACATGTCGAATTCATAGACCAAAACAAAGTCTTGCGTATTTTTTCCTTTTTTTTTGTCATTTTTTTATTGCTTGTCCCATGGAATTGCAACAATTGTCAACCCTTTGTAAGAGCCTCTGAACACGCCTGCAACCTGACAGCGAAAGAGGCGACGGCGACAGCGACGGCGACGCAGTTTCAATTTCCATTGAAAACGCAATAAACAGCGAACGGGCAGAAGACAATGCGTCTCAGCTGTCTATGTTTTGGCAGCAGTTTTTTTTTTTTTAAATCCATTTATGCCGCATATCATAAAAAAAAAGATGCGCAGTTTTTTTTTTTTGCAGCATGAAGAAAATATTTGTGTATATTTTTTTTTTTTTTTGCTATAGTAAATTTTACGCTTAGGCAAGGGTCGAAAGAAAAAAAAACCCTAACCCGTTCCTCAGCTGGGCACCTGCTGCTGCTGCTGTTCCACTGTTGAATCCTTTACATAGAGATACATATAGAGAGAGAGAGAGAGAGATAGAGAGAGAGATACATACAGGTAATGCAAGACTTTCACTTTACTTCGCAATAATTTAGGTAGCTAAATACGTAGAACTCATCAGAGACTAAGACTAGAAAGACAAAGGGACAGAGAGTTAGAGCCAGGACCGATAGAGAAAGCAAACTAAATTAAAGAAAAGAAAAACAAGTAAGAAAGCTATAGTCGAGTGTGCTCGACTATATAATACTCGGTGCACAAAGTATATAGAGATATGTATATAGAGATGCCTCTCAAATTTTGATATAACTTCCATGTTAATTATCCGAACTGTATCAAATTTTCACACAACGTCCAGTTAAACATATGCTAACTTTCTACCAAAAATTCAGTCATGTAGCTTATCTGGTTGTGGGTCCTGTGGTGCGTTCAAAATGGTTTTCATCGATTTGTGTAGGCGGTGGGGGGGCGTGGCAAAAATCCAAAATAAACTTGATCTGCCTGCAGACACTATAAACACTTTGCAAAAGAAATCAAGTCTCTAGCTCTTATAGTCTTCGAGATCTGTGTGTTTATACGGACGTACAGAGGGACAGACGGACAGACGAATAGACGGACATGCTCCAATCGACTTGGCTGTTGATCCTGAGTCAGAATATATATACTTTATGGGGTCGGCCACGCCTACTTATGGATGTTACATACAAAATGAAGTCTCTAGCTTTATAGTCTCCGAGATCTGTGTGTTTATACGGACGTACAGAGGGATAGATGGACAGACGGACTCGGCTGTTGATCCTGAGTCAGAATATATATACCCCGACCCCATACCACGCCTCCCTATGGATGTTACATACATTTGCTGCTGTTACAAAGTCAATATACTCTTTGGCACCCAATGTTCGCACCGAGTATAAAAACTTTTTGTCCGTATGTCGGCAAAAACTTAATTCCATTTGACAATTTATTTATGTAATTAGAAATGCGGGCGGTCGCTTAGTCGCTCAGTCGTTCAGTCTGTTGGTCGCTTGGTCGCTCAGTCAGCTGCATAAGTTTCCTCAATATGCTGCCAATTTAGCTGTGCCTCCAATGTACAATTAAGGCCAATAGTCTAAGTTCACTATAATTACATTAAGTTCATGAAATCAACTTCCTGCTGTCAATGTATTAGCATGAACAACATATTTACAAACAATCTATAATCTATATACTGCAAACGTTAGGTATATGTATTAATGAACCTTTCGATTTTGTGGCCCAATCAACAAAAACTTTTCATCTGCAGGGACACAGCGAATATTATATGCTGACATGCAGGCAAATTGATCAATTGGGTAAAATTAAACACAGAATCTCTCTTGCTGCTGCTGCTCAAGTTAACTCACACTCTCAACAGACACTCTTCGCT
Organism: Zaprionus obscuricornis; assembly: GCA_037044475.1. Classification (NCBI taxonomy): domain Eukaryota; kingdom Metazoa; phylum Arthropoda; class Insecta; order Diptera; family Drosophilidae; genus Zaprionus; species Zaprionus obscuricornis. The sequence goes on along the minus strand of JBAMBR010002349.1, from coordinate 871 downwards.
CTATCTCCAAAAACGCTTCCCCCTTTTTGGACATTACCAATGACATGACTTGGGACTTTCGTGTCAACTTGTAGTTGATTTCATCAATAAATAAGCTAACATAGAGACACGTCTTATATATAGGTAGAAGTAATGCTGTTGCTTCTCCCCCCCCAGCACCAAAAAAAAAAAACGTTCCACTAAGTTTGTGGCGTTGCCAGATGGCGCCAGCATAATGACTGTTGAAAATATGCTGTTGCTTTCATTAAATTAATTAAAGTTTTACAATTAACAAAAGAAATGAAATTTTTTAGTTTTTTTTTTTACTAAATACTAAGGAAATTATATTTTATAATTTTTTAAATATATCTAAAAAAAAAAAAAAAAAACCTGTTAGTGGTAACATAAATTATGCTTAAGTTGTTGCGGGTGTTCAAAATCGAAAATTTCCGGTTTTGCTTAAAAAAAAATTTTAGAAAGAATAGAAAAAAAAGAAACCGGTTACGTCTTTGAAGGCCTTTAAAAAAATATAAATTTGAATTTTTTTTTTTTATTAAAAATGAAGTGTAAAATAAAAATTATTTTTAATTAATTTTATAAACAAGAAGAGAAACTTATATTCTTTTTATATTTTTTATATTTATATTTATATAAATATTTATATATTTATATTTTATTTATATTAAAAATGAAGTGTAAAATAAAAATTATTTTTTAATTAATTTTATAAACAAGAAGAGAAACTTATATTTTTTTTATATTTTTTATATTTATATTTATATAAATATTTATATTTTACTTCTATTAAAAATGAAGCGTAAAAAATAAAAATTATTTTTAATTAATTTTATAAACAAGAAGTTGCTATATATATTTTTTTATATTTTTTATA